>CAFUXE010001135.1:543505-569695 GCA_903364295.1 Serranus cabrilla
CAGACAGACAGACAGACAGACAGATAGATAGATAGATAGATAGATAGATAGATAGATAGATAGATAGATAGATAGATAGATACAAGATCAATTCACAGAGTGTGTGAGCCCTCATCTGTATGTGAGTTGACTGGAAATCATTTGAAAGAATTTACCGTTGCCGAATCTGACAAGTTCTTGTGATCCCTGGTTCCACTTAACAGGTTGTGGTTCTTCGATCCCTCGACCAAATCCGCCCCACAGCATCATAAACTAGTTTTCACCCTGACAAAAGCCTGACAACTCAGGAAATGCAATTGGTTTTATTTTGTTTGTTCCTGTCCTGGATGCTGTGGGGCTGTGCAGGAATGCTAACTCGGTGGCATGTGCTTTATATGAAATGATGTTTATCAAGCTGGTTAAATGGGTTTGAAATCTGCCTTCAAGAGCAACAATTGTGTCACGCTGCGTGACATGGCATTTGTTTTGTTTTGTTTTGGCCAGAGAGGCACGACTCAGTGCGCTGCAGATGCAGTGGTTTCATTTTGTCATGTCTTGCGAAGAACAAAGCAGACATCCTGTGCCAGCTTTCCTCCCAGAGGACTAAACCTTCTGCTGGGTGAAGAAAAACAACAAGGAGGAGAGTATCCCAGAGTTCAAGCCTAAAGACCAAGTTTCTTGGTGCACACAACTTGACAATAGATTTGTTAAGCCAGAGTTGTCATACTAGAGACTATTGGTGCTCCGGAGAATATATTTATTTTTAGACATGCTGGCAGGATGGCCCGATTCAAAGTGTCTGTCTGCCACACACAGATCAATAAGAAGTTTTTTACATTCATGGTCCCCAGAGGATGCAGACTTTTCCTTTAGTGCCACTATGAGGTTAAAAGTTTGGTTTATAGTGACACTTATTGGATATGTTGTCATTTGATTTGATACATTTGATATCCCCCCAGGAACATGTCATGGAGCTCAGAAAAAGAATCCTACTGACGATCTCCTGCTCTGATGATTCGGACATTTCTTCAACCACGAGGTTGATGTCTGTGTCAAGTGAAATATTTATTTTCATTCAATTTCATCCCCTTCAGGATGAATTGTAATAACTTTGGAACCCATCATCAGGTCCGAATCTTTATTGGTTTAATACTTGGTGTATGTTATTTTATCTGCAAAGTTAAGGACATTCCCAGTTAGTGGCATTTGAATAACACACACCTTCCTGAAGTCGTTGTGTTGTTTTGATTTTAGTCATTTCACACTGCAGAAATATTAGACACCTAGAGCTGTGAAGTGCTTGAAATCAGGCAGCTTAGTATAAAGACCATGCAAATGCAAGTGGCGGCTAGTTTGACCTGTATCTGATCCGGGAATGACACTTCAAGCCATTTATTTGTATAGTTTAAAAAACAAATGGATCTGATTGTGTATGATTTCTGAATGTGGTATTCTTTGTCAAGTGACAGCAAGTGTAATGTTATGTTTCACATGTAGACACTAAATTTGACTTTGACTGTGCACTAGTCATTATGATTAACCTCGCATCCTGGTCAGTTTTTGAAAGTGAATGTTTTTTGTTTTTTTTAATCTTTCAATGCAGACAAACACTCATAGGACCCTGTATACTAGCATCCCAGCTAAATCCATACTAGCATCCCAGCTAAATGCCAGCACTATGGGGAACACAATGGAGACAAAAATGGATGACCCTGCACTAATCGCCGCAACGCCTGATTTGGTGTGAATGCAGGCCAAGTCTTTACTAATGACCTCTCTGTGTTATTCTTGTTCCTACATCAGTTACTTCTACAAGTTATTAGACCCCTTTAACTTTGTGTTTACTGCAAACTTTGCTGATATTCATTTTCCTAATATTGACAGTCTGTGGAATGCAGTCAAGTGTGAAATTTTAATTGTGTGCTGAGATCCATCTGCAGGTCCCTGGGGTAAGAGGTGGAGATGTAGATCTGGTTCAGTGAAGTTTTCACTGCCTGGAGCGCCTATTGATCAGGGCAGAACTGTAAATAGTGGGGCATGTGGACGGACCCAGCAACCCCTGCTCTGCTGCTTTGAGCACACACCTCCCCAGTTTTTAAAAGATAAAGTCTTTCTGCTTTTCTTCTTCTGCTGACAGTACTCAGATGAAGTTAGATTATTGAAAATCACGGCTCACTAAGAAGGAAACCAGGGATCATTTAAAACCAAGAATGGAAGAAGGAGGACAAGGGGTAAAAAAAAACTGAGTGGGCGGAAGGCAGTGTACCATAGCTGACTCTCTCACTTAAGAGCAAACTATTCTTCCTCCAAAGGAATTAATCCTTGTATTGTACTGGAAATTCCTCCTGAATGAGCTGCGCTAAACCAAATTCAGGGCAAGTAGTCTGGTCTGAGAGATTTGTGTCGACATTAGTGTGCGCTCGAGAATTTACAAAGACACAGAAAAGCACTTGAAATTCCATTTTGCTTTCAGGAACTTAGGATGGATTTGTATTTCAGTGCTGCAGAGGGGCCGGGCAATCACACGACAGCAATGAAACAGCCTGAGTCTAACAAAGGCTAACAGTGATACTCTGGCTGCACTGCTCTGCCTCCTCCGAGCTCTGGTGTAAACATGGAGAGCTATTTTTGGTGCTCCTTGGGTGCAGGTGTCCAATTATATTTCACACTCTTGTGAAGGTGCACTGCGTTTCTGCTGGGGGTGGAGTGGCACAAGCTTACTTTACTGCCCCTCAGCGGAACCGGGGGAAAAGAAGAAGACAAACAAGGAAAGAAGAATGTGAGGAAGATTCAGGAAAGGACAGAAAAATCTGGAAAATTCTATCATCACGTTTCAGTTTCACAATCTCTCTGAGTAAAGAAACGGATGTAACCTACACATGTCTGACTTTAAGCAGCAAGATTCTCCCCATCAGCCGTAACCTTTAACCTCTGAGGCCGACCATGATGCACTTTGTTTGGACTGTGAACGCCTGAGCTTTTCTTACAGATCAAAAGGCCATTGCTGAGACATTTTGCTTCCTCCTGGACAACAGGGAAAGTATTTGTGAGTGCTGCACTGTCAGGCTATGAGGGGTCAGAGATCCTGGGTGTGGGCCAGGTCAACGCTGCAACATGAGGTGAATTTTAAGCGTCTGATGTGAGCTCGCAGAGGTTTGTTCCTTGGCTATTTGTTTACAGCTTGTTCACAATTTCTTGTCCAGATGGTTTGAGATCCTTTGGGCTTTATTTCAGTATTGCTTCTTTCGTTATCTTTTTGTGTGTGTGTTGCTGAAAAGTAAGATGTTGGTGGGTGGAGAGAGGATTTCAGAGGTTTTGTTCCTGTAGGTGCTTAAACGTGCTCCACATTCTGGAGGAAGAGTTTCTTAAAATCAATAACATCTGCCAGAGAATGGCTCCTGTTGTTTCTGAGATTTTTTTTGTTTGTTTCTCTGCAGAAACACATTAGCACGGAGGAAAATGGAGACTTAGTTTTGTTTTGTTTGTTCTCACCGTTGAATTCTGGGATGTCCTGAGGAGCCCAATGTAATCTGAAGGGGCCGGTCCTTGAGATAAATTGGCACATACGAAGCAATGCTGGGAGTATATCACCAAAATGAATGCTTCTCCAACACCAGCACAGTGACAGGACCAATCCAAACTATGCTCTAAGGCTCCAGCAGAGGTGACAGGACTGGCAATCAAATACACCCCCTCACCTACACTCAATCCTAACAAGATTGTCCTTTTTCGGAAGACTAGAGAGAAGCTTATTTATGTAGTAAATAAGCTTCAGTAAAAGAAACGTTAGATTTATAAAATATCTGCAGAAAATCCACATCGTTCCTAGAATTTAAATGGAGAATTTAAGTACCAAATACTTGCTTGTGAAGCTGCAAGAACCTGCCATGCAACTAAATAATGAATGCTCTGAGTACATTTCTGGAGTTCTACCACATGCTGTTTACCCTCTTACAGGCCAGCTAGATGGTTTCACTTGGAGTAAGAAAGAAATCCATGATAGAGATGGACCCAACACAAAGTACACTTATGATACTTAATAGAGAAAATGCTGGTTGTTCAAATTATGGGGAATTCACGATCAGCAGATGGCAGCTTGAGAGGTCAGTGCAGCCAGAAGAATACATTTTCCAACTGGTCAACAGGAATACATTACAAGAGGGCTTAAACTGCTCCAAAAGTGTGATTGACCATTTGTTAAACCCCTCCCCAACCAGCAATCGACCAATCAAAGTCTTAGCAAACCTAAATGAAGCACAGCAGGCCGGACAAGCGTTGGATTCTTTGGTATATCACCAATGAGTGAAAGCTGGTCCTTGATGCTGTCAGAGTAACATGACAGCATTCACCTACATGTAATTATATTCTAGGAAGTTTATTCTCCAGCCACCCCAGCATACATTACCTGAAATAGTGTTAGATTTGCCAAACAGATTAGTTAGACATCAAGGCTTTTCTCTTCTGCCGTAGAAGTGAAACTTACTGTAATGTTGCTGTTTAAAATGAGAAGTGTGTGAGCTAAGCAGCCCAACAGGGTTACGCCAGAACTAAATCTTACATTTTTCCTCATTGTGCTTAAACTTTTAGACTTGCTCCCTCTACACTGTGAAAACAACAACGCCTCTTTATTTCCACATCTTCCATGGAGCAACTGGATAGCCAACAGGTGCATACTTAAAGGGGACATATTTCATTATATTATTATATTATATTATATTTGTATTTTGGGTTTCTCTCAGAACATCCTAACATGCTGTGGTATTCAAGAATAAGATTGACTGTGTGAATATACCTGTAATCACCCTCCGTCAGAAATGCTCCATTTTAGCACCTTTCTGTTTATGCCACTCTCCCAAAAAAAAGGCCAGTATGCTTGGTCAGTGTTTCCATGTCATCTTCACATCTCTGCACAGTCATCGCAGCCAGGGAATTACTGTAACAGCACCAAAAAATGCTCCACAATAGAAAGACGATACAAGCTGAGCCAGTGGAATGAAATGGTTTGATACACCTGTGAAGCTAATGTTAGCTTAAGAAGCTAGCTAGTTACAGCTGATAACATGTGCTAGCAACAGTTTCAGACAGATAAATTAATGGTTGAAATGGAAATTCTGTTTTAGTCTGCCTGTGAACTGAAAGAAGAAGGGACCCATTGTTTAAAAAATGACAAAGACTTCTGAGTAGGAAGTCTGCCATCATGTTCACTGGAAACTCTTTCTTAAGAGGATGGAAAGCCTGACAGATGTAACTAAGGGGGCCAGGGCTTAGCAAACTATTTGAGCTTGCAAAGTGTAAAAAGCTTGTGAATAAGTTTTTATTGTCATCATTTCCCCTTCTCCCACTTCTCCCTTATCTTCCTCTTTAGTAGTAGAACAACAGGAGGGTTCCTATTAGGAATACTTCAGATTCGGTGCACCAGACTGTCGTTGATTTCAGCATTATTTAGCATCTTACAAAGCGCCGCACTCCTCAGAATCTCCAATTCCAGCTGCATAATTCCTGCGCTTTGTTCTTCCCTGCCTGACAGAGGCATTTTCTGGAAACAGACTTGTTAACATCTACAGCACATTTCAAAGATACAACCAGGAGCATGTCCTGGGGCGAAACTCACACATTCATGCAAAGGTGCAAATCTCAATAATCATCACTGTCACTTCGCATTAGTCCAGAAATGTAATTTAAAAGCTGTTGAAAGCAAGTGTGATGCTTTATTTAGTTAAAATTAAGCATCACGCAAGCTCCACTCCTGATGAAGACACAGGCGGAGCTGGATTATATGTTGCTGACATACTATAAACTGGGAGTTAATGTGATTTTCCAGACTTGTGGACACGGATCTTTTAGAATGTAACATATGACCTACTTGACTTTTATTTACTGTTTTCACAACAGTTGATGTTTACAGATTTAATAAGCATCACACGCCAAGCCAATACGAGTGCTCTCAAACTGGCTCCAGCTGCAACATTAAGTGCAGGGCGATGGATAGAGGACTGTTTGAACTGCCTGTGACTAAAATGCCTGCAGCTGCAAAAGGCAGCATGAAACAATTGTTTGAATTTTGAGGATTAATTCCCTGTGATTGTGAAGCATGACATTAGTAAACTGCACAATCAAAGAGCTTATATTCACGTCATTATATTTTTATTTCAGCCGTATTGTGTGATTTTTCACTCCTAACTCTTGATTCATTACTTCCTGTGCATATGCCATGGTAAAAAGTCACCGGCTACCTCAGTATGGAGACTGTCCTCCCCCCCAAAAAACAACCTAATTGGTCATTTCTACAAGCATCTTATTTCTTCCCCTATTAATGTTTACTGCAAAAAAAAAAAAAATGTTTTTAAGTGCTCAGTACAGTTTATTAATATTATACAATATACTACATATTGCAACCTATTTTAAATGTAAATCAACTTAAATTCTCACCAAATAAAAATCAAAATATTTTAATGTAGCAACCTGCCTTATCATTTATTTTCTCAAGCGACAGATATTCATTTCTAGAGCATTTTGAAACATTTCCATTTCAATTAAAAATAGGCTGAAATATAAAAATATCAAAGGAATCATTTAGTACTTAACATTTTGCTGACCTTTACCTCAGTATGACACCTCAGATACATGACTTTTAACAGTAATGGAGTATTTTTACACTGTGGTTTTGCTCCTTCCAACATGAGCATATACAACATTTCCACCTGGTGGTCACAGCCAACATCTTAATAGGAATATATATAAATAATAATGATAATAAATCATCATCCTCTGTGGTCTCTCGGTGTCATTTGATTGGATGCTCGTCTCTGTTGCAGCCCGACTTCAGGGTTTTGGCTGAGAGACTTGAGTCTCTGCATAAAAATCTGCCAAGTGGAGCTTTAAATGAGACTTTACTCGAGATTTTCAGTTAACTTACAGTTAGTCAGTAAAACCAGACAGCTGTAAAAAGAGGACTTTTGTGTGATAGCGCTGCTTTCATTGACCTTCCAGCAGTTGATAGAAGTGGGAGGTCCTAAAATAGGACATTTAAAGTAATTCTTTCACCCGCTGACAGTATATCTTGGCTCTTATTTCTTCTCTGCCAATCAGTGTCTCGGTGCCGTGCTCTAAAGCTGTCAGAGCAATTGGTTCGGCTCTCCTCTAAACTTATTTGCCTTAGGGCCACCTTTTCCTGTCCTTTCACTCCATTTCCCTCTTTCATTAACCTAATCGCTCACAGTCTGATTTCCCTCCGCCTTTCCCCTTCGCTAGTCCTCTGGCCCATCCCAGAGGGGAGCATTGTGAAGGTGAGTCAGCCGATTAGCGTCCAGCTGATGTACTGTCCCCTTCCAGATACGACCTCCATTGTGTCCCACCGGATCAGCCCGCCGTACAGCAGGGCAGCCGGTCAGAGAGAAGCTGGGTGATGCTTTGCAAAGAGGTGGATGACAGATGGTTGTGGAGCTGAATGTACTGATGTGACACATGATGTGAAACAATTCAACGACCAGGTTGATCAGACTTTCATTTATTCTTGATCAGCTGACAACACAGTAACACAGAAACTTTAAAAATAAGTACATTCATGAAATAACAATTAATTCATTAATAATAGATTCTGATGACAGACGAGGCCACGACTCTTAATGAATCATTCCCGATTAACTGAGTCAGCTGCTAAGTGGAACAAAACAAAAGATACATTTTTAATGACATTACATTCAACAGTAACAGTAGGCTACATATTTCTCTTTGGTGACACATTTTTCATTACTTAATGATCACCGTACATTACTTACTTTTTTGCATTTCCTCAAGCTACTAGCTATTAATAAATGATTTCACAAAAAATATCTCAATCTGAATTTCCTTATCAATGATGATGGAGATGATGGAGGAGATGCACTGATGCCTGGCCAACAGTAGAAAGACATCCATCAGTTTAAATATCTGAACTTGTCCAAATCTTGTATTGTGAAAATAGTCTTAGTGCAAGACACAGGCGAGAGAAATAAAGGGGGAGGAGTTGTAATACCTGGAAGAGAGCATCAGCAAGCATGAGAAAAGCTTCTTGATGTCCTCAGACCCAAAGTTATTTATTTCCCTCCATCTCTCTGCAGAACAGACAATGCTCTCTGCCTCTCTCTCTCCCCAACCATTCTCTCCTCCATCATTCTTTCTTTTTTTGCTGCAGCTCAGTACACAAACAACTTGTTAGCTTGTGGATACAATATTTTGGAGGAAAGAACTCTGGTCTTGCAAGTGTTTGTGTGTCTTTTCCATTATCTCTTTTTGCTGACTAACTGTAAAAGACTGCTGGTGAAATGTCTTGTCATGTGTGATCACTTGTGCATCAACATACCTCATTATGAGAAAGACAGTGATGTGATGCAACCACTCCAAATGTTGTGTATTGAAGGCCACACGCCCATAGTTCAGGTGTTTTCACATACTTTCACTGTTTAGACCTCTCCTCAGGACTGAGTGGGCGTGAGCCTGTGTTTGTTTGACATTTCTCTCACACTCTGTTAGCTTTTGACCAGTGTGCACTTGCAGCTGCAGGGGGTGAAAGTGCTGTCTCTTCTGATTTATTTCCGTTCCCAGTGCGTACGATCTTCATTATTGCATATTACATACAACTTCTGAAGAGCTGAGGCACATAAATGTCCAACATCATAAACCAAATCACATTTATCCAGGCCCATCAACGCCAGCTCCAATAAGCTCCCACAGAATTTCAAGGATCATGCAGAATTTAAACGTTATGTCAGGTCCTCTGCAATGGATCCTCTATTTAATGTGCTGACAGATGGTCTTCTTCAGATGTGCTACAGATTAGATGGAGAGGACTGTGAGTCCTCACAGAGAGAGTGTAATCTGCAGCTACCACATACAGGCCACAGTACAACACTGACCTATAAGGTGTGACACATGTTAAACTAAGCTCTTTCCAGGTGGAGAGGCTGACGGACTGGACTGAGGAGCAAAGTGGCAGGACGCACAGAAGCTGTGACACGATAAACTTGCATCCCAGCGTCACTGACAGCAACAACTAAATATGGAAAAGAAAATGAGCACAAACTCCTGGAGGTTTAAAGGCAAACTGTGGAGAGGAAACGCTTGGTGGTGTGTCCTGACCGGCCCTGGTTTAGACTCAGGACACTTCCCGGAGATTAAGTGTCCTCTCAAGGTGCCAAGTCACTTAAAGAGGTGATGTGAGGTGCTCGAGTGGTGGGCAGTATGTCATTTCTTCTAATGGGCAGAGTTTCTGTGAACCTCCATTTAAACAACCATAAGTCAGCGTCGTATTTGTTATGTGTCTGCAGAGTTCCAAGCTGGTCGTCATGGAAGTGAAGGTTTCATTTGACAAAAGCTACGCAGGTGCTCACATGAAACGTTATATAATATTACATAATATTTGTCACACATGCTTCATAGATTAGTTGATGATTTTGATGTAAGGAGAATGAAAAACTGCCTCATGATATTTGATATTTGATATATAGAGTTTGAGTTTTTGTCCTTCTGCATGCCAGTCTCTGCAGCTGATTGTTTAGAAAGTTAAACCTGTGGTAACATGATTTTTTTCATGAGACAGACATGAAATAAGATCTTTCCATGTTTTAGATGATCAATAGCATTCCAACAGCAAAATTTTAATTTCATTCCCCTTAGCATAAGAGGTAACACTTTATAATAAGGGTGCAAAACACATGCTTAAGAAATGTTCCACCTATGATGATTTAATGCAAGAACTAATGCGGGATGCATCATAAATTCTTGTTGCTTAACACGATGAATGAATTCATGTGACTGGTTACCACTTGAAATGATGAAACGTTAACTCACATGTATTTTATACATATTTATATACCAACAAATGAGCCTCAATCCAGCTCCTGAACACAGAAAATCACATTCCAATCCCATACATTTGATCTATTCTCCCAGAAAAATAAAGCTGCTTTTCATATTATGTTTTGTCATATTAGATGTAGATGAGACTCAGGTGTAATCATCTCCACACATGTGTCTGCATGTTAAAAGCAGCTTCTTATTTCTATGAGACCAGGTGCTGTTCTGCTTTCAGAGGCAAATGCTTGGCTCCAAATGTTATTAACTGGATTCCAGCTCATTCGTTGGGATATAAATTAATGTATGAAGTAAATATGAGTTATCATCCATTCACTGATGATCCATTAAGCATCAACCAAGCACATGAACTGATAGTGACTCAATTATTCATTAATGGTAAGCATGTGTTATTTAATCACCACGACTCACACATTAGTTTTGCATTACTTAAGCATGTGTTGTGCTCCTATAATAAAGTCGTGTCCATTATTGTTTCCACACTTAGTCTATTTTTGCTCCTTCTGCCTCTCTGTTTGTCCTTCGAGTTACTTCTCCAGGTTCCTGCATAACTAATAAACTTTGTTACTATTCTTCATCTTTACACCAGGTGCCCTCAGAATGTTCTCATCCTGGTCACCTGAACCTCAAATCCTCCTGCTCACCTGTGTCCCTTTTCCCGATCATCCTGTCAACACACGACAGCTCCCTTTTCCTAGTCACCAAAATTCAATAAAACCTTTAAAAAATGCGCATAAAAGTTTTTATGTTCGCTTGAGGTGCTCTTTTTAAAAAATTGTTAAACAGGAGATGAAAATGCTTTTTCCGAATAAGTTTTGATGTAGCGAACATTTAACTCACATGACTGATCAGCTGTTTCCACTCTGCTGGTCAAGACGAGCTGACATGAAAGAACAATTATGAGTTGCCCAATTTAATCCAATTCCTGAAGACCTCTTAGTTTTCTCTCGCATTTTCTTTAATGTGACATTTCAAAATTTTGCTTTAAAATTTGCTTTGACTTGGCACTTTATCTTGGGACAGTGGCCCTTTTGGAGCATCATCAATTAGCTAGCGTGTCAGGAGTGACCACACCCACCATGTCAGCAGTGACTCCCTGAGGCCTCGGTGGCGCCGACCGTAGCTGTTTTTAGCCGTGGTTGGCAGCACCACTTATTTACATCTTTATCTACATGCGCTTGCAGCACATACATGGCCACTGTACAAAGATAACATTGTTTTATCTCTATCTGGTTGTTGCGGTCACCTCATCCCTGAGGCGTGAAGGGAAGTTATACAGCAAAACAAAGCCGCCGCCACCCTGCTGCTGCCCACAGTGCAGCGCAGAGCGCTGAGCAGCTTAGCCAGCTCAACTACAATCCATCAAGGCAAAAATCAAACCAGCTCAGACTGAGCTCTTATTGAATTCAATTGGATGTAAATGCAAGCAACTCATCTTATTTGTACAATGATTCTGCAACATTACATCTATTGACTGCAATTACATTTCTTTATGGACTTTTTGAGTGTGTGATTGGAGCGAGTTTAAAAGTTTGAGAGGGTTTTCAGCTGTATTATTTTAAATTATTCATAACAGTGTTCATCAGGGAATGGCTTTCTCTCCATTACATTATTGGTTTATGCAAAGCAGGGAACAACTGGCTGCTGGGATGTGAGTGTATGTGGGTAAGAGTGCATGCGTGCTGTTAAGTGGCGAAGCTTTTCTTGTCTATAGCTTTGACTCTATTTGGTTGAGTGTGTATTATTTGGAGACAGAGAGAAGCCTTGGCCTGTAATTTGGGAATATAAGCAGAAGTGATGTGAAGAACCTCCTCACAAGAGCCACGTCCAACCTTTCTGGCTTCAGTTTTTATATGTATCTGCTCTTTCAAAATCGTTCAGTATTGTGCCCTATTCAGTAAAACTGAAACGCCATAAAAATAATCTTTGAAAAGACACTTCTCTTTTAAAGTGTGTTGGCTTTGCCTCCCACGAAAACAGACCCTCTGTCTCAGGGAAGAAACATACACACACAACTGTATGTCTGATGTTATACAACATCTGGACAATATTCAAAAGATGCATTTAGGTGAGCTAGGAAAGTAGACACACAAACTTCAAATCTCCTGGGCCATGATAAGAGTTTAAACAAAATCCTGATAAAAAAAAAAACGTTTGCCTGGATACAGTACAGTCTAGAAGTTAATTTAGCATAACTGAATCTGACAGGACGTTTGATTGATGCTGGTTTTTTTAAATAACTAAAATAGAGAACGAGATCTTTCTGGTTTCTGGCTATTAACACACACACAGCCACATGGCCACACAGCAGTTTAGATAAACACCAGCTGCCAAACGTAATACTTATTTTTCTCCAGACAATGTGACAGTTTATCCAAACCAAAAGTTGTATTTCCAGCAACAGAGTAAAGAAACAGACCCCAGGCAGAACAAAAACACAGTCCACGACATGACTCCTTTTTGCACTGATAACCAGTCTACGTTCAAGAAGTACTTATTTAATGCATAAAGGAAACAAATAATCATAGTAAAATTAACCACAACAAAAGTTGAATGAGTGCACCATTTTCATTTTAATGTGTTATGTTGATTTGATTGCTTTTATACTTTATGTTTTCCATGTTTGACATAATGCACTTTGAATGCCCTGCTGTTGAATTAAACTTACTTTGCCTTATCTTATCTTATCTTTCCTTATATTGCTTCCCCTTATTATTATTTTCACTTATAGATATATTTTAAGGAAGATTAAGGAATATACTGTGGATGAGATTAGGAATTTGACATGAGTCCTTCAGATTAATTCATTTGTTGTGGTCTTGATAATGATTAGATGTCGTGTTTTAAGATAAGCTATTACTCAGACAGTTTCAATAGTGATTGGTTGTGCCGCAGGCAAGTGGTTTGTCGTGACTGACGGAGAGAGTTTGTCGATAATTAGTGACTGGCCGCAGGTCAATAGTTGTCAATTGTGTGCCCATACACCCACTGCACCTCCGTCTGCACTTTGAGTGACAGATACAAACAAAGAGGAGCTGAATAAGCTTAGGCTCAATACAGTCTGTTTCTATAACTGAATGTCCATTTGATTCAATGGGATCTTGTTACTTTTGTCAAAATGTAGTATTTGTTAGTGAATAGTAGTCACATTGGTTCATGGACATCACTCCTGTTGTTAATACTTCTGTAGGGGTTTATGTGAAGTGCTGCAGGCTACATGACACGCCCCCTTCACATAAAAACACAGCCCCTGAGATAACATAGTGGATCAACACACTTATTCAACCTAAACCGCAAAGAATTAGTCGTTTTGGCACCTGAACTTAATCAAACTGTGTTAGTTTTGAGGCTGTTGTGTAGTACTAAGCACCTGCAGAAACCGGAACTACAATTCCCATAATGCTTTAAGGTACCAGGAAGTATAAGAGTTAGCTCTGGGCTACACCTTGAGCCACATGTAGCTGATACTCATTTACATTTCTGTGCCATGATGAGACAGGTTTATTGTCTCGCAGTTCCTCAGATTGATCGGAAGCTGGAGCGTCCTTTTCTTGGATTTCTTGGATTTCTAAGCAGATCTGTGGATATTTATCGACTAAAGATACCTCCATCACTCAATAGGGTAAGTTGCCCTTTCTGGGAGTCATGTCATGTTAGTGTGGTCAGTTCTGAGGGTGAGGGGTCACGTTTATCTTGGTGTTTAGAGAAGATGACAAATTATAGATGACAATACAGAAGGAAAAAGGGGGAAATATTCATCAAACACCAAACAAGCAGTTGTATTTAACATTCAAGACTACATTTCTCCTCTATTTCCAGATAGCATGCAGGTGTACACATGACCTAACTGGTGTCTGTTGATGGGATTCAAATTAGAGCACTGTGCATATTTAAACACAATCATGATTATGGTTAAATCTCATTAATACAGTCAGAGTGGTGTAGACATGAGCTCTGTCTCACATGACATGAATCAAATTTCTATTTAATGATGTACATGTAGTTGTGGCTTGTGTGAGTGATGCCTAGTTAAAGTTTATATCTCTCTGTTTCCACCTGTAAGGGGCTCATCATCAGGGCCACCATAGGACACATTACAAAAACATTTCAATAAGATGGCTAAAAAATGGTTATAGTAGAACCAGTCACATTAATAGTTGGTATATATAGGGGCTCCAAAGGTAATGGGGCAGTTGCAAATCCCTTCATAGCCCATAAGCACACATTTATATGAAGTCTTGCTTTCCAGGGGTTGTCACTTAAATGGGATATTATAAATAAAACTCACTTCTCAGTGCTTGTGCACATACATTTGGGTATCTGGAGTCTCTACCAGCCCTCAAACTGAGAAATGAGACAACCCAGTCAGTTTTTTCTGGGCTGCCATATTGCTTAAACTCCCCCTCCTGTGTCAAGTACAGGCTCACTAGAGTATTCTGCCCTCCATCTGAGTGTCTCCACCCCCTTCTGCTAGAGATCTCTCTGACAGAAAGCCGTCTGCCAGAAAGCTGTAGTAGTTGTAGCAGCAATGAAAAAAAATCTAGTTTAAAATATAAAAACCATATCATTATTTTTTCTTCACCCTCATCATTGTCTTCCCTTCTCTCTTACACACACAGACACACTTTTGTTGCTGCTGTGTCGGGTCAGGACTGATTAACACATATTTGCTTGTTGCGTTGTACAGATGTGTTCTCATAATGGGCAGGCTGAAATTACCTGCAATGCATTCACCAAAATCCAATTTTTGCATGTATATGATACGCCTGTCCTTCCTCCATGGTGGCATTTGGAGAAACACTTGCACTCTAGTGGCCGTGATCATTATGAAAGGCGGTATAGAAAGCGCAAAAATTGCACGTAGGAAGGATGGGAGGGGTGTTGGATCGGTCAAAGAAGCCCGGGAGAACCACGTTCATGTCCCATGAAAATATATTCATGATTCAAACTTCTGTGCATCACGTATTTATGTAACTATGTCACTTCCAGTAGTCACGTCATCCCCGTAACTACATCACTTCCTGTATTTACATGCATTTATTTACTTTTTAAACTTTCTATTAAGTGGTTTTGTAGCCTAAATTCAACAAAACTGCAGCCTTTTTTTTGTACAACAGCGAACCTTACGTTTATGCATAATGACTTGTCAATCTCCTGCAGCCGGTAGGGTCACTACTTCTGTAAAACGCTACTGTGCGTATCATGTGCACACAAAGTTGTATTTTGGCGTATACATTGCACGTACTTTGATAGTGTAAAATCATGTTACTTGTACGCAGATTCATGAGACCGGGTTTGCAAATTATCTCACACCTTACAGATTACATACATTCATTGTAAACACACATCCCTATAGACAGTCAGAGGTGAAAAGAGACAAGGCAGCACTGACACTAGTCAAACAAGGAGTTTGTCTCTCTTAGCGTGTCTTGTACGCAAGACAAAAAACTGTGTATAACAAATAGGCTGATCTAAGAACAGCATCGGGGGATTTGGTGTTGTGGTGGTGGTGTTGGGTGGGGGGGTGGGGGGTTGAAGTTAGCCCACATCATTATCCCTCCAGAATGCATACCTCCCCCTTCATCACTCGGTATCACTGTGACGATCAGCAGAGCAGGAGGAAGAGAGCAGGCAAGAGGGATCGCAGGGGGGAGGCAGGTGGGAGGAAGAAGGGGGGAAAGATGAAGGCTCTCAGAAGTCAGATAAGAGAGCCCAGACAATCCCTCTGCTCATCCCACTTGTTTTTAATATCAAGAGGGAATATATCATAAGCTGTGTTGTCTTGGCTACACCAGAGATGGTCTTTGAGTTAGCGGAATCTATTAGGAGGCATCTGTGTTCATTTGGGAGCTGGATGGAGTTGACAGGAAAAAGAGAAAGAAGAATAAGAAAAGAGGAGGAGTGAACACTCGTGTAGTCTGATGCCACTGTTTCAACATTGATTATTCTGTGTTTTCCATGGATGTGCGAGGTTCATGTACAGTATATACACATACATATGTTGCATCAGAGCAGCGAGAGAGAGGTAGAAAGAGAATTGTATGGTGTTATGAAACAAAACCAAGAGAATGCGCTTTGATATTCATGTCTCTGTGGGTCTGATGGTGATATAACACATGTTCTAAATTTTTCATAGCAGATGAAAAGCAGTATGTAGGCTACATATCACAGTATTGAACCAGCGCTACTGAAACAGTAATGCTAGCTCCACCAGTTGGAAAAAAGAGACAGAACATCGGCTTGTTTCCATGGCAAAAACTACACTGTTTACCCTGTCCTTTCTCACACCTCAGCGTTACATAAAGCACAAGCCATTCACTTCGGCATCATTGTTTGAGTTTTTCTGCAGGGTCCCTTAGATTGAGAGACATTTTAGTGCAGTTAAAGTCATTGATTTTAGATGTAAATGGCAGTAAATAACACCAGCAGCTCACAGGGCGGTGTGTGTTGACTTTATGGGGAAAGAAGAAACAGCCTTACCAGCAAGAAAGCTCTGTTGTATGAGCTGAGCTTTGATGTTAACGACATTTATTCAGGATTGAACTTTATATTCTATAAGGGCAGAATTATGCACCATACAGCCAAAGGAGATGTGATACAGGCTAGCATCAACAGACTAGCGTTAGCTTACAACACGGGCCAACATCAACATCCTACCGTCAGTGTTAAGGACGTAATCACCGTCCAGAATAATCAAGATGAGCAGCACAAATGAGCTGTTGGCTCACTGCCATGAACAACGTTTGTGAAGAGACAGTGTAGTCTGCCATTGTGTTTGTGGAGAGCGGAGACGTATGCAGTGATTGTTATGTAATGACGTGGTTCTGTAGCCTGTGGAAAAGCAAACAGGTTCTGAGAAGGTTCGCAAGTTGAACCAACTGTGAACCAGCAGCAATGAAGCACAAGAAGTAGGTCTGCATTGGTTGAAAAGGGGTGTATGTGTAACAGTGTGAACAGGGCCTGAGAAGGACGACTCTATAGACTGTTTTCCAGTATTTATTCACTCCTGAATTAAACCATATTACTTATCTTCGAATCTTTTTCCTTCCTGTGATAATTAAAATTCACGAATTGGAAAAAAAAGATTATTAATGTCCATTCCTAACTGTTCCATATGCATACAGTTCATGCAGTCAGTATTTTTTGGCTGCACACTGACGTTCTGCATGGACCCTCATGAACATGGGTGGATGACAACATTTATGTCACAATTGTCATCGGATTTTGGAACATTGCAGAAAATAAGCTCTGAACAACTTTTCCACGGTGGCATGACGTCAGTGCCACTCACTGCTGTTATGCTTCAGACGGTCTCTGACAAGATAACCAGTGGTTTTGAACACATTTGTTTATTAACCTAATCTACAATTTACAAGAGTTTGCAAGAGCACCAATGACAATGTCCGACAACCGCTGTAGTCTCATTAAGCCACTTGTTAGCAACCGTCTTTTTAAAGACACGTAAAAACTTCAAAACTCAAGCATCTCTTTAGCTTGTGTTAGAGGCCCCAGGGCACTAAAATGCTAACTAGCTTCCTGTAGTTTTTATATCTCAGCTAAGATATTTTGTGTCCAGTTCTTTCAGTGCATCAGGTCAGAACAAACTGTCGTTCTCAGGCAGCCAGAACAAGTTCCAGCATGTGCCATACATGACGCCCATCTTCACATAACATCACCTCCGACGCTCTAAACTAACTCGTCTCTTGCTTGTTGAACTCGATAATTCAGAAATTCGATTTGCCTCTTTGTAAAAGTGGACCACATCAGCTGCACATACTGTGTCTCAGCTATGAGGATTCTACGACAGAGATGTTTTTCAACTGAGGGAAAAGATTATTTGGAGTTTTAAATATTGAATGTGGATTTAAATATCATGCTGTGTCTTCATTTGCACTTTTTATTGCGTGTACTGCAACACAAAACATTAATATTGGTCTCATGCCTGTGGCGTTGCTTTTCCCAGCGTACCTATTTCTGGTTCCTCGTGATTTTAGTGTCCTGCTGTTCTGTTGTTTTTGTTCACACTACTATCATTTATTTTCATTTTCATTAATCCTTGTGCTCTCACTTTATTATGCTGCCATATTCGCTGCCAGTCTGCACTTCTATGTTATGATATGATATTTATGTTGTTGTTTATCACGGCCTGATATTGTCTCACAGTGTGGAGTTGTTGTTTGCCTGAACGTCACTTTTTATCTCCTCCCTTTCCCACTTAGGAAGAGAATTCACTCCTCCAAGGTTATGCTTGTAAATAAGAATTTGTTCCTCACCGACCTACATGCATAAATAAGGGGGTTTTGTGATTCTCTATGCTGCCAAATTCATCTTCCAATTGTCCTTGGGATTCAATGCTGGCAAAGACAACAACCATATCATCCTCAGAAGAAATAACAACAATGCAAAACTGCAAACCGTACACACAAAAAGTCTCGTTTTTTATATTTGACAGATAATTCCACCCAAAGCTCGAACAGCAGTTCAAGCCAATGGGCCTTTTGTGTTACTGTATCAGTTAGACCCCAAGAGATGTGTTCCATTAGAAGTGGGCCATATGTTGCTTTCTGATGGCGGTTTGTTTTTCTCTGAATTCACAGATGAAGATATACATCCCTAGAGACCAAGAGCATGTTTGCTTGTGTGTGTATCTGTGTGTGTGTGAGGGAAAGAGCATCAGAGAGTCAGAGGGACTGAGTGAGAGCGTGTGGCAGAGGTTCACCACAGCTGCAGCGTTTACCCGGGCCGGCACAGGGGAGTGTCACCCAGAGCAGAACACAGTGTTTGCCAATGTGCCACAGCTGTGGCCATCTGCACGGCAAACTGGGCTTCTCGCTGAGAACGAGCCGCCGAGCTCTCCAGGCCCATATGGGTCGTGGCGTATCTATGTCAACTATGCATGACCACATCTTGTGTCTTGGAATCAGTGCACAAGAAGTTCCCCTGGGTGCACATTAACGGTCTAAAGTGCTGATGATGAGGATGATGATGATGATTGTGAAACCTCTCGTCATCTTTTGACCTGATTCTTCCATCGTGAGTCAATATTTTTCTCACTCTCAACAAATTTGACCAAAAATCCAAATCCAAACGTGTTCATTTGTCGGTCCACAGACTAACTTCACCTCTCTGTGGCACTCAGTCCAGCTGATCTCCTACAAATAACAACTTATTCTTGGAAATTGGACATTTGGAAATTATATTTGAACATATTTAAAAAATCTATGAAAATGAAAAGCATAACGCAAAAGCTTTGTTTACAAGTTCCGTCCTTATTGATGTGAATCTATACACAAATTATTTTTCCAAAATGTTTACAAATGTAATAGTTATTATAATTAATATGATATAACATATATACATATATATATATATCAACAAAAAAATACAATTTCATTACGTATTCCTTTATTAAAAAGGCAGAATGTTTTTTTTTGTCAGTGATTCAAAAACAACATACATGACCAAAGATTTGCACCAGAACAGAGAGTTAAGTTAAAATAACTAATTGTTGACTGTTTTCTGTCAAACGTCACACGAACACTTGTTTCCTTGGTAAAAGTCCTGTGTTGTTTGACTTGTCCACCTTCACTTTTACCCCACTGCAGGTACAACTTTACTTTTTAGTTACTTTAGTTGCATTACAGATAAATTTATGCTTACTCAAATCATTCTTTTTCTAAACCTAATCATGTAGTTTTGTTGTGTAATCCTAAAGAAACCACGTCAGTATCACAATGTTCACCATGTCTTTAATGCAATTACTAAAACAGCTGGCCAGTGAAGTTTTTGATGAAACTTGCATTTGTCTGGGACTATTTTCCAATGTGTATTAACACACATTTGGTGCTGTAGTGGGTATTTAAAGCAGCAGGACGGCATATGTGGGAGTTTATTTGTAGTGTGATAAACAGAAGTGTATGTTCTCAAACTACAGTGTCCATGTTAATTATAATGAAGGAACAGTTCACCCTGTGCAACAGCGTGGCTCATTTGTGTTTTAATCCTTTTTTGGACAACAGTGGCGTTATATGGCACAGAGGAATATGTTAGCCTTGGATACATAGACAATACTCATTTGTCGGATCAGTTCACAGTTATTAGCTTTCCATGGACTTTATAGACAATAAGATAAATATAGAACACCACCTGCCTTATCTTTTATATCTGAGAGTAGGAAGGTAAAAGCGGTCGTAAAATATCTGATGTTGAACGCTTCTGCGACATAAAATTACCATAAAAAAAGGATATGCAAAAACGAGATGATAACTTTCATTTCCATTCAAGTGGGTCTCCACTTAATTTCAGGTTTAGAGTAAAGAAAGGCGTCTCAAATGGCTTCAGAACTCAAGTAAAAGTGAGGCCTCAATTTGCATGTGCTGCACCCTACTTGACAGCCACTTTATCCCTATATGGATGCGTTACCCTCCTCTCTGCCGTCATGATTGCGGCTGGTAATGAGGGTGAGGTCTGACATTACATAGCTAAAATTTAGAGTGAGAGATGTTGACTGCGAGAGGGAAATTGTGTCCTCTCTGGGGAATGAGCATCCTGCTAAATTTCCTGTGCAAGCAAGAAAGAGAGCACTGGAAAGAAAGGGGGCATGAAATAAAGGGAGACAGAGAGAGAGAACGAGTAAATTTGCCCTGACATTTTAGACTTAACACAAGTGTGTGTCAGAACAATTCTGCCTTGTTGGGACTTTATCGGAGATGACCTCCATTACTATTCATGCGCTAAATCTACTGTACACATGTACAGTTGCAGGGACAGCTGCAGCGCTACTGTACTGTACAGTATGGTTGTTTGTTTCTGTTTCTCTCACATATAAAGTAGGGTTGACCTTGCCCACAGTTACATATGTAAATATTACACATGACCCAATCCATCAAAATGTCAGCAGCCTCCACGTGTTTCTTCAACACATGCTGCTTCAAAGAGGCACATACTTAACAGTAAATCTACATATATGCAAACACACAACCTTATCCGGCCCACGTACGCTTTGAATTGGAGCTCGGTACACATGGTATCATAAGAGGCTGCCTGCTGCATAAGAACGCCTTCAGCCTGTCGTCCTGGCAAGGCCAACGGTCTCTTTATCCCGTCTGCTGGCTGTCATGCATGCAGAGCCTCGTCATGTCCCTCGGTCTAACAAGCTCCCTAAAGTCATTATCTGCATGATCAAGGGCTGGATTGAATGAAGGCTACGTGTGTTTAACCCCTGAGAGTGTGGAATGGGAGAGGGGCTAACTGTGGTGGGAGCAATGGGAGGAATGACAAGATTAGGTCAAGGCACAGTCGATATGGAAGCACATGCTAAGTGACAGGTGGAATGAACCTCCAGTCTTATCTGGCCTTTATTGGCATGAGGAAAACACACTGCTCAGATATGGTTGTTATATCTTCTGACTCATTTATAATATTAATACACTCATTTTCATTAAAATATTGACATTTCCTACATATATGTCTATATATCCAGTTACTGAATGGCTTTTAACTCTAAACTTTAAATAGTTAAAAAGATTACATGAAAAATACATTAACTTTTATTGAGACAACTGGCCCGAGGAGGACTGGAACACAAGTCTGCACAATGTCGATAAGTGAGATTCAATTTATAGACACACGTGACACGTGGCTTTCTTTTTGGTAATGGTCTGGACATGTGGGGGAGAAATGACTTTCACCTATTGCAATCCAAAACTGGAGGCATATTTTCTGTATTCAAAAGGAGGGTACCTATTTAATGCATAAAGGTGAGTGAGTATAAAGGTGAATAGGTAAAGTTAACCATGACATTAGCGAAGAAAATATGCAGTCTGGGAGAGTTAATCTTAATTTTCTCAGCCAAGGAGGTTATGTTTTTGGTTCAGTATGTCTGTCTGTGAATATATCAGCGAGATTACAAGAAAAAAACTACGAGACCAATTTACCAGAAACTGGCAGAACGGTTTAGAATAGTGTTGGTTGGTTGACTGGCTGAGTACATTGCTTTGTTTTTTCCCATCCTGCCACCAAAGAATGATTGACAGCTGGCATGGCAAAGATAGACGGTGGGGAAACAGCAGGAAGAACAGTACGGAGTACGGTTTCCGAAGTGTTGACGAGCCCAAGTAGTGATGTCCTTTTTGTAGTCATCTGTCCAAAGGGGTCAAATGTCACTGCATCCAATGTGTGTTTGAGCTTGTCAATGCGTGCAGAGATTCTGTTGAACCTGAATTGGCTGATTGTTTATCTAACCAGTGAAAACAACCACAAAGTGGCCCAACTAAGTAACGAAGTTGATTCAAAAATGAACCTAAAGTTAAAAAATAGCAGAAGTCAACAAACTGTTCATGTTAATAGTTTTAATTAGTCGTATTTTTCCTTTTGGAAGGCAGTGGCAGACAGAATGCAGCAATGACAGAAGCAGTCCTGTGTACTGAAAACTATGGAAACCAGTGGCTGCCTCGCAGGTAGAAAATCAATGTAAATCTATGGCATGCTTTAGAGAATGGTCAGCAGTAATGGAAAGTATACTCAAATGTAATCAGTGGGCTCGAGGTACACAATGACCTGGATGGTTCTCAAGAAGCAGAGTCGATGGGTTCCAGTAGTGTTTATGTTTGCATTTCCATCAAACCCACTCCTCACTCATACTGCACATGGTGACACCACACACATGCATTCAGACACACACATTCACCCACATACATGTCATCCCAGCTAATTCATTCCTTAGCCCTGCCATTGTTCAACACCACAATTAGATACGCTTTGTTTGTGCTAAATGCATTTTCCTGACGTGTTCAATTAGGAAAAATTGCACCACAAAAATAACTAATTAAGGGACGAAGATGAAGAGCACCTAGCTCTATCACAGCAAACTAATTGGTGTAATTTAGTCTGGTTTGTATCATGTAGCTTCGGGGTGATACAGGTAACAAATAGATTAATTGTATGATTACCCCATCTGGTTTCATTCATCTGACTTGGCAGCATTTCTTTGTTATGGTTCCTTTCACATTACTGAATGTATATGGTGGTTTCAGGCTGCAGCTTTTCAGATTATCTTATTTTTAGTGCATTTTTTAAAGCGTCAGTCTGTTTTTCTCAAACCGAAACGTTCTAATTTATTACAAGGCTTCCCCGAGTCATGCCTCTCAGCCATCTGTGTGTTCTAATATTGCAATCGTGATCTCGTTTCGTAGATGGTTGACATAAATATTCACGTGAGACATATGTACATTTGAATATTCACGACTCGCCTGATTATACAATCCTCCTCCTCATCCTGTGCACAGTAAAGTTCCCCCGCAAACTTAATGAGTGATGGGCACCGCGTATTGTTGGGGCTTCACCTCTTCCTGCTCGTTACCACAGGCCATCCTCTGAAGCTCGGAGTTCAGGACTAGCCAATTTAGATCCAAGCGGCAGAGGCATCTTCTGACCACGATTTCACCCGGGCTCAGATGCACCGTATGCCAGAGGAGGAGTGCGTGGGAGGGAGCGTGTATGTGTGCTCTCGGGGTATTGCACAGACATGTGAAAGAAGAGAGGGAACGAAGCAGCGGAGAAGGACAAACAAAATGCCAAGAGTGACAATAGTGGCAGCGAAAATTAAAACATGCCAGCGTGAAAAAGGGTGCCTTGTGCTTCTGTTTTGTGTGCATGCAAATTAGAGGGGAAGCAGAGTGATTGAGTGAATGCAAAAAGAAGTGGAAAAATCCAGATCCATGCTGTGTGAGATAGTAGGATTACTAATGGATTTTTCTCATCGAGAGCCAGCCACTAATGAGGAAGCAGGTAGAGAGAGGGCAAGCGGCGGGTCGGCTGCGCAGGTCAGAGGGAGGGATGATTGCTATGCAGGTTGCAGGCGAGAGGGCCAGGATCACCGCACTGGATTTGATGGTGTGGAGGCAATCTAATAAGCTATGCTCTGTACATTACTTCGCTTAAATCCATGACGGCAATGGACCCCTGCTAATGGTTATTTTACTTTAGTGGGGATCACTTTACTAGTGTTAAGACCAAGACAGAGCAAGAAACTGAAATGAGGGTTTAAATCAGGATTATATTTGACACAGATTTAAAGGGGACATATTATAGTCATTTTTAGGTTCATACTTGTGTTTTTGGTTTCAACTAGAGCATGTTAACATACTTTAATGTTGAAAAAACACATTATTCTTCTCAAACTGTCCATCTGAATATACCTGAAATCACCTTCTGTCTGAAACGCGTTGTTTTAATGCCTGTCTCTTTAAGTGCCCTTCCTGAAAAAGCTCAGTCTGCTCTGACTGGTCAGTTTTCACACACATCTGCACCGTCACTGAGGCTGGGGAATGACTTTAACGGCAATGGAGCAGCACTTTCTACCTATATATTCAATACAGTTGTGACATCAAAACCTCACACAAGTCCTGAAGGCTAATTTAAAGGCACAGTTTCTGAATACGGGAAGATGTAAGAGTACGCGCTGGAATACGTCTGTGCCAATGTGCTTGTAATGTATTTAATATTCAACCAGTTTACGAGACAAGTAATGGTTTCATTTAGCGATTTACCTGAATCAGAAATGCGTACTCAAATACGACATCAGTCTTGTAACTCGCTCCACATGAAAGTGTGTTTTGTCACATGGATGAAACCCTTTACCTGTTTGTCCCAGCAATGTTGCTGCTTTAATTCACAACACAGCCATACCGGTATTTTCCCTGGAATGTTCTAAGGTCATGAGGTGGGAAACTGGCAAAACAGACTTTGATCCCTGCTCCCATTCCCTCATGACCCTCTGTAGGAAAAGCTCTTGAACATTTCAGGATAGACTGTGTGTGTGAAAGGGGCTGGAGAGAGAGTAATACTACCATGCAATCGCGGCAACATTATTGCAGCAGTTAGCTCTGTGCGAATGTTATCATAAGTGACAGAAAGGATGACTATAGCAACAAAAATGAGACCGTAGTTGTCATATATCATAATATCTCTTTAAAGAAATCTAGCTCCTGTTGTCTCGTGTGAGACAGCATTAAAGCCCTGCTCAGATTGAGCAGTATGAGCAGGTTTCTAACAGCAGGCGGAGAGCAGCATGTAGCCTAGAGACCTTGTTAGCCTCTCCCCTCTGATCAATGAAGAATGACAATGCCAGGGGCTAGGCACAGTCCCATGGGTGCTGCAGTCAGCCAACGCGTGCCAGAAGCACTACCCACCCAAAACGGATAACGTGTCAAAGACCAACAGAAACATAAAGTCCTGCTCAGACCTTCATGTTAAATCTTTAAGATGTCATGTTTTATGTCTGGCAGATCCTCACTGGGGCTTCGCGTGTAAGTGCATGTCTGTGAATCTAAGCCTCAGAGATAAGACGTCGGCATGAGTTGTCAAATAATCTGAAGGGTGCACCTCTCATCATTTCAAAATGGAAAAAAGTATCATCCTGTGCTCTTCTCGCATTCAGGGAATGCACAAAAGAGTGATGCATAGTGTATTATTACTATATATATATATACTGGTCACCCTCCATGTATACTATATGAAGATTATATGTTAACATGCAGGTTTTCAGCACGACTGAAGGCACAAAGTTTAACCCCCGTCCCTCTGAGACAGAGTGAGACGGTTTTCTATGCTAGCTTGCCCTCTAGCTGCAGTGTTAGGAAAATGTGGACAGGTAAAGTAATTAATACAATTTTTATCCTTTGAGAATGAAAAAAAAAAATCCCCAATGACTTTCAAGTGTTTTCTTGTTTGACAGGATGCAGATGAGGGTTCACAAGGTGATGAGCCACAAGATGTTATTTCTGCAATCGAGCTCGGCTTTCATTTCGAGCTGAGATTTATTTTTACACTCTCATCTTTTTGACTCTGTGCTTTGGGCACAGTTGTGGGTCAAGTACTAGAAACTCATTCAGAAGAATAACGACCGCTTGATACTCAGGCGACTTCACCAAATAAAAGAAGATAGTGCTGCTCTTCTGTATCACAGAGCAAAGTGGGTGTTTTTCACAAAGAGGTGATGTTAAGGTTGTGCACGCTGCAGAGAAAGCAGAGACATCTGTGGAATAAACATCAGTTAAAGTCCATGATTATTTGTGTCCTTGCAGCAAGCTTAAATATAATTTCACACCTCAGATAAAATAATGTTTTAAGTAGACCTTTGTGCACCTCTTAGAAAGACTCCCCTTTTGTTACCCTCTGCATGAAAAAAAACACCAGAAAAATATGTATTAATATTATTCTTCATTTTCACTGAGTTCAGAATTTTAACCCGCGTTTCATAATGCCACTGTTGTTGCATTTATTTCCATCATTATTATTATTATTTGTGTATTATTTGCCCTTGAGGGTCTGAGTGTTTGCTTTATTTTATTATATATT
>CAFUXE010001135.1:570101-583951 GCA_903364295.1 Serranus cabrilla
GCTAAATGCTGAAGCAATTTTTATTTTTGCTTTTTCAGTCTGGAATACGTCAGTGATTAGTAGCATTTATTTCCATCATTATTATTATTATTTGTGTATTATTTGCCCTTGAGGGTCTGAGTGTTTGCTTTATTTTATTATATATTTATTATAGGAGTAGAGGTTGACCCCAGCTAAATGTACCCATATGCAATAACACAAATCTCAAATCACAAATGATCAAAACATTTAAAAATAAATAGCCAAAAAACATCCCTCGTGGGGCACGAGGGTTAAAGAAATGCTAATGTATTCAGGATTAATATAAAAGCAAACATGATAAGCTAAGCCTGTGATCATTCATATAAAGTCATCATTTTTTAATCATTAAAATTCTACACCAATCAAACTGAGCGAGCTGAACAAAACAAGAGGATGTTAGTTTGTTTATGAACTCTGCCAATTTTGCAACTAGATGAGAATTTAAGTGCTTTGGACAAGGTCAGAAAATTTGGGTCATCGCAGCATCAAGCCTTCGCCGTTATGACAAGCTGGGCTGTAACAGTCGAGGAGACACAGGTTAATTAGTGGGATTCCTTGCCACTGTTGCCCAGCACCAGTGACTAATTTAATGGCTTTATTACTGTGGCTTTCTGCCTAATTAAATTGCTCTAATCTCTAATCTAAAAGTATTGTTAGGTGTAAGTTCAAGGTGCTCTCGTGAACTCCAGTTTGTAGCGGTGGTAAGACATGCAAAGCTACTCACACACGAACGTGTCTATAGAAACGCAATTAAACTTGCAGATGAGCTCGAGCATGTGGAGCGACTGAACGCTTCATGACATCTAACCATAATCCCAGGAAATCACCACAAAAGCCCTCACAGGGAGATAATAGGAAGTGAATACTTGTCAAATAGTGGACAAAAATGCTTTCGAGACCAGAATCAAGTGGTTCAGCTGACAAATGCTCAACTAGACAGAGTAAAATTAAAACCAACCAGTGACAGTGTTTATCCCTCTGGCAACAAGCAGAGCTCCTCCGTCGCTGAGAGACTGTTCAGTTCGTTGACTCCTCCTGCAAGTGGTGACAGAAGCCCCTGTCAGACAGACCATCACTCACTGTAATGGTGTCACCAGCTGAACAGTGCTGCTGGTTGCAGCACTCAGGAAGCGTAGCTGCATTACATGCCCAAGAGATCTGAGCGCACGCAGGAAACAAGCATCACAGAAACAGGCTGTCATACCGACTAGCTTTTATTCAACGCAGTCAATTAGCATGGCTGCTGTAGGACGCTCGGCTTTCCACCATTTGAATTCAACACGGAAGGCTGAGAGAACATTTACAGCAACACCTGACTTCCAATTCTTGCACTTAAAAAGGGGATTTTTGCATCTTAGTCGCAGCTTTGAGCTGTTCTCCAGCTGTGCTTCATAGTGTGAGGTTACTGTGCTTTGCTTAAAGGTAGACTGATACTAATAGTGTGTTGTTAAAGTGTCATAAATTATTTTTCCTTTTCTCTGAGAAAGCATTTGAACTCAATTTTGAAATGACCTGAAACACGTAGAGATTCAGATTTTAGTGATAAAAGCTCACATTTAGTCTTTAGAACAATTTATGTGACCAATTAAATATGCTAATGTATGACTATGCATGTTGCATGTAAATATGAACTCACAAAATCTTTAGGTCAAGCCCATGTAGTCTGCTTTACAGGTATAATATGTAACATTTACACATTAAAATTAGTTATACAGTATATTTTGTTGAGTTGTGTACTTATACTATCCAAATGTTTCCAACCATGTTCAAGCCCATGTAACTGTATTCAAGGCAACAGTTCGTTTCCTTTTCCCTTTGCCCTGTAGTTACTCTGACTTCTGGGAAACCAGAGGAAGCACCAGATGATGTCAGAGACGAACTGTTAGTGTCACACAATTATTCTCCGTCAGCTATGAGGCATTTTTTTTCTGCCACACAGCATTTCATTTAGTTACATGACATTTTCCAACACTGTAAGCCAGCACAGACCTAATTTATTTAATATTGATACAAATTCCTATCATGTGCTATTATGACGAGTGGCTCATTCATACGTGCAGTATGTCAGTCCGATTGCTTTGACCGCAGAGAGCTGTATGTGTTGTCCACTCACCTAATGCTAAGTTAGGTCGCTCAGGAAACGTTAAATAAAGTTGCTTGCGGCTATTCATTTGAATGAAATCACATTAAGAATTACATTTCTGTTCATTTTAGTTCACTTGCCGCCAGGTTTGGTTGACTTTGTTAGACATCACCTGGCAACCAGCTCTCTCTATTTCCGTCAAACTCTGCCTGGTAGTTGTTCAGTTTAAAAGGTGTATTCACAGTTCATGGTATTGTGTGAGACAATAATGTTCAGTCTTTGTCTTTCAGGTCTTCTACGTGGTGCGCACTGCAGCTTCAAAACCACGATACCTCAACACAGGTGGGTCAAAGTTCATTGTGAAAGTTACATCATCCCCAGTGTCTCTTTCTTCTGTTCTTGAAAGTATTCCAGCAGTTAATCGGGGTCCCGTCTCAATACAGACAAGCTCACACTCCACATTGCACTTTCTTGGATCCTCAGCCTCAATCCCACCAAGTGTGAAATGTGGAAATCGAAGGACAGACATAAATAAATACAGACAGACAGACACTTCTTCCATTTAGATATTGATTTTTTTTCAACAGAGCAATATAAAAACATAGCTGAATCTCTGTATTGCATTCAACATCTGAAGGATCCAAACACTGCACAAGTTAGTTTTTTTGTTTTCCCTTTTATCCAAACTAAACACCTGTAAGACGCCGTGTGGATCACTTCAGTGGTTCCATAACCTTCAGTCACAGTTTCTTTCTTCATGTCCTTCAATGCAGATGGCTTCACCACAAAGCCTGATTTGGTTTGAATGTGGTCCGATGTCAGCTTGGCACTGGAGATGGTGTCAGCTGGACAATGATAAAATAGCAAGCGACTTGTCAGGAACAGCATTCACTGTTGTTATCGGGGTAATTTATTGTTGGGATGTACTGAAGCTTTGCCATGCCCTTCCGGGGACATTGCCATTCACGCTGATAGGATTGGCAACAAACTGCGACAGGTCTCATTGCTGACAGACACGGAGTGAAACACTTGAGACAGCTGAAACCGTCTGGATCCTATTTACTTTGAGGCTCTCTCTCCTTTTCATGGGAACAAATAACATGTATATAGCTGCTCAAGCACACAGCCACACAAAGCATGCAGGGAGACCTTTTTGTGAGGGTATCTTCACTCACAAGCTCACTTCACCTGTAAATCTGATAATGCTAGAGGATCTCAATGCAGTCTTGTGCTTGTGATTTGGAATTCACTTTCTTATTTGCATAACCATTATTGACAGTGTGTCTAAGACAAAAAAAACTAAAATGTCTGCTTAAAACAAAACAACTTTTGAGAGAAGAGGCACATTCTGCCTCTTACAAAGTCAATTTAATGAGGAGATAAACACCAAGTTTCTAAGGTTGTCAAATGTTAGCTAACTTTAGCTAAACGTTGATGTATATTGGACAATGCGGTGTCGCTGGCTTTTTTGACCATTATCTACTTATTCTGCTGTTGTAGCAATTTTTAGCTTTTAGCATTACTCTTAATGTCACTTAGTCTCACATTTATTTCAGATAATATATATGACAGTGAATTACAAAAAATACACAAGCCCTAGATTGTACATAAGAAGTGGACATTGTCAACATGAGTTTATCTGCTGGTTTTTGGATAAATGTTTTTAGCTTCAAGTTAGGCATGTTGGCCATCCCCATCTTGTTTGTTGGAACCAGGACATGCGCTGAATGGGCTGGGAGCCATTAGGCACGATGTTATCGGCCAACCGTAGCACTGCCTAGCTTACTTGCTTAGCCAGGTGCATTCATAATTCAAAATGAACAGTTTGAGAACGTCTTTTAGTCCGACCGAACGCTGAACAAGACATTTTCTAGTGAACAAAATCTTACAATTAACTTTTTATTATTATTGAAGACACACTGTTAAAGGGATAAAGTTGTAAACATAAAACACTAGTGTGCCATGGCAACCAGGTAACCACCAGCTTAATAAAACCTGCTTTGTCTACTTTACTCTAAATGGCACAATTATTTGTAAGAAGAACATCATGCTGTATTAAAGAAGACTTATAACTACCAATTGAGACCATAAAATCATTCAGAAAATGTTTACAAAAAGAGGTAGGGTGATTTTCATATTGACTTACAATTGGACTTCTTTTTCAACCAGTGGAGTCGCCCCCTGCTGGCCATAGGAAACAATGCAGCTTTAAGGCACTTCCGTAGTGGCTTCCGACACAGAAATGGCAGAATTCATCTTTGGTGATCAGGGTCAAAAGATTAAAAAATGTTTGAGTGGAAAACTGCACATTGAGAGTAACTCTTTAGAGCAATACAAGAATCTGTCATCTGAGAACTGATTTAAGCCAAGAAGAGATCTATTTTGGTACAATGGCACACATCTTCAGGCTCAGTTTATTGCATTTTCATCCGTAGCCCATTGTTTGCTCCTACTGTAACCAATTCTCCCTCCCAGGGATCAATAAAGTTAATCTTACTTCAACACTTCAGCTTCTCCTTCCTCTCCCTCCCGCCACCACCACATTACACCTCTGCCACACACACTCGTGCACACACGTTTTATTGATGCCCACATCAACACTATAGAGACAGAAGGACATGAGCACACATGCACAAAAACGGCAAACACTTCCCACAGCCAAGCATATGTCTCATCATGCTAAACAAACATGCACACAGACACACAGTGGCGCACACACTCCAGCCTTATAAAGAGAGGAGAGAAGCCTCTTAAGTTCCAGCACATTGCATTTGCGATGAGACCAGCGGGCAATCATCGCCCATCTCCGCCAGTGAAATGAGCCCAAAATTGTGAAGAAAAGAAGGCCGTTTTGACAGGCGGGGTACAAATACAAGGCGATAGAATCTCAATGAGGCCTGAAAGAGGGAATGCATAAATAGATTAGATTGAAGGGACTGGCGCCACACAGAAAGCAAATCTAATTATGAGGCGGCTGTGTCTCCTGATTTTCGAATAGGGGAAGCTCATCTTTACCCAGCGGAACCTGCTGGATCTACTCGGACAACAGAAGCCATGGATGGAGAGGCTGAGAGACAGGGATAGGGGTGCAGAGATTTCATCTTCTAATAGGGAGAATTTCATAGTGAGCAGCACAGAGCCAGGTGTCAGTGTCATTTTAAGACACAAATAGGCAGCCAGCTGTAATAAATATGGCAGATGCTCAGGCACCCATAATGTTCTTGACAAGATCTGGATGGAGAAACAACATGGCCAATTAGGATTAGTCTGAAACTGTTGTCTCATGTTGGTAAAACAAAAGGTTATAAGCCCCATTTTTTACATTCAGATCCACTCTCTTTAGATCGCGGTTCAACCCTCAATGATGAGATTTCCACTGGGCTCAATACTGCTGCAAAGTGGGTTAATAGAGCACTTACTGTCTTCATGCTTTTGCTTAAACAAAGTTATCTAGATGGACTCCATTTTCTTAATTTAGCCAAATATAGTCTGATTGCAATGTTTCCAATCCAAATGAAAAGTCACCTCACTGCGGGGAGCAGAAAATATATGCCAATTTATTTTAGGGTTGGATATAACAATTAAAATTCATTTTACAGTAATTATACGGAATCAAATTAAACACAGAGCTGTTCCTCCAAGGAAAGTATAATGCATGTATTTAATTGAAATATTCCAGCATCGTAATGGCTCACACAATTAAATATGCATTAGTGGAGCAGTGTCCCTATCAGTCAAGAATAGTGTATTTCACTGTCGACTGCCACAGCCGCTCCACAGGAGCTGCAGGACGGAGCTTGTTTAAGGTGAAATGTAAATCGGGTTAAAGGTCATTGCTTTTAGATATTGTCTGTCATAGTGATTTTCCTCATTATGGATGCTAATGTAATGAACGGATACAAAACACTCAAATGCCTCTGTAAGTGCAGGAAGTAACTCTAGTGGTCATTACTATTATCTGTATTCATTGTTATTCACGTTGCATCCATCAGCGAATCCATTCACATCACAGCAGGGAGCCGAATGAGCCAAAACACAAAAGGAGGTGTTTTCTTTTCAGGCTCTGCATCTCTCGTAGAAATGCACATGCAGCTGGATAAAAACCCAACAACTCAATCAAAGGCCAAATTGAATTAAAATGCAGGTTAACTCAATTTGTTAGGAGGAACATTGTTCAAGGTGCTCATTAACTTGTGCGTATCCTCGCAAGTTGGGAGCCAGAGTCTCCTGGTGTGGTGTTGCGTTACCCTGCTGTAGTGACAGACTTCCCTTCAGCGATTTGACTAATGAAAAAGAAACACAATGAAAGAAATACTCACAGCTAAACCAGTGCACTTAGATTAACTCCTGCCTGGTACTTCAAGGATATTATATATAATTTGCCCGGGAGTAAAAGAGGGGAAAATGAAAAATTGATTTGCAGAATGTTCTGTAGGGGAGAGATTTTTTTTGTATTATTCTATTCCCTAACACACATCTGCCTTTTTGTTTGAGTGATTGATGAAAAAGGAACATAGAGATGGGATTTTAATTAGACGGCATGCAGCCACATCTACATTCTGCGCAGGTTTAATATCAGTAATTATATAAACATATGTGGTCAGCTGCAAACATCCATTACAATATTTCTCATTATTACACCAACAGTTATTTTCAAAAAATGCTCCATCTGTCATGTGCTATCTCCAACCTGTTACATCCTAATTATCACTGCAGAGACCCATCTCGCATTCAGTCAGTCAATCAAAATGTCCAAGTGACCCTTGACCCCTCTGTTCCCCCTACAACTGTCCCCAGATGGAACAGTTGGGCCGTGCACTTGACTACGACCTCCAACATGCCCTCTGCCCACGCTCCCTCGAGCGCTGTCTGCGGTGATAGAGTGGCTAGCTAGGAGGTGTAGTCCAGTCACCCAGGGTGCGGCTGTCCTCCGGGTGGGTGAGTGATAGGTAGCCCAGAGGTCTGCCAGGCAGCAGGTGGAGTCACTGACTCCGTTGCTCGGTCAACGCTGCAGCTCTGACCTTCAAACCAGCGCTATCATTCAATTGCCTCCAAACACTGCGCTCATAAACACTTTTCCTGCCGTCATTAGCGTTTCAAGGCCAGCTGGATGCCAGAATATTGTCGAGTTTAATGCCAGAGCATCTCAAGAGACTGCATCACAATGAATTATGGATTAAAAGATAAGAAAATGTCTTTTTTCATGTATTGTTGTTATTCTGTTGTTACCTTCTGGGCCGGTGTGCACCATTGCAGCGCAGCATGAGCCTCGATATCCAAATTCTCATCAGGTCCCGACAGTTTATTGGATCCAATAAACTCCACTGAAACTCCATCAGCTATCCCACTGATATTGACAAGCCTTTTTGACAGTCTAAACCTATATTCATCATGGAGTCCATCAATACAAGCTCCATGGTGCTGCTTTTGTTTACCGAAATAGCTTGCATGTTTCTGTCTGTGGTAATGACTTTGATAAGCGACAGTCCCCACATAAGTGTTGTTTGACTTATTACGCCTCGCTGGAACAATACATCACCTTGGAATTGGTAGCTGTAAACACTGATTTCACACAAGCTGTGAGTGAGTCCAAACGTTTCACCAAAACTATTCTGTGCATTTCTTTGTATCTGTAACGTCAATGCAGCATGATTTTTAAAGTAGATGTGAATGGAAATGCTCCAGTGAGAGTCCTGCAACTGGAGGAGGAATTCAGGATGGGGAAAGTGATTAAGCAGTGCTCTTCCCTTGCTCATCTCAACAATTAATTATGATAAGCCTTCAAGCAAGGCACTTAAACCTGTTTATGTTTAGGTTTAAGACTCTGGTTATCCTATTATCCTGCCAGATGTTAATGTGTGTGCTGCAGCTGCATGAATCCGAAGCAGGAAAAGAGCATGCATGGTCAGCAAACCGTCCCTGGACAAATAAGGAAAAGTAGAGACAGAACAATATCCTCGATCAAGGATAAGTACAGCCTCCTGTCTCCCTCCTCCAGAGCCTGATGCTTAAATCCAACGCCCGCTCGCCAAATAAGCCTTGAGCCGGCGCGCTTTTTCCCTGAGCCGTAGACCTTGACCCCACCGCGCCACGGGCCCAAACACACTCGCTCTGCCCGGGTATCATGACTGCTGCCGTGGAGGCCCAGGCAGATAAGACATGATGAATGCAGATTGTTTGCAGTGTGACAGACTCATTCGTTTACAGTGGGAAGGCGCCTTCACAAGGGGGCAACGCCATGCAACCCTTAGTCTGAGAGCGCCTGGAGGAGGGAGGGGGGAAGGAGAAAGAAAGAAAGCGAGGATAAAAAAGGAGGACGAAAATAAGGTGTGAAAATGAGAATCAAAATGTGCCAATGTAATAGAGGAAACGAGAGACAGAGGAGTGAGAAACAAGTGTGTGGAAATAAATGCTCACACTGGAGGACACTATGACACAGAAAAACCTGAGTTGTCTGATATCAGAATGACAGCAAGAAGAGTCCATTTTTCCCTTTAGGCAGGTAGTAAGAAGAGAGAAATTGGAATGAGAGGAGTGAGAAAGGACATAACAACAAAGTGAGCAGAGAACAAAGGAGAGATAGAGATAGAAAAGATGCATTCAGCACATTCCCGTGTTTCTAATCTAGCGGCTTTTATCGCGGGCTGTGGGATTTATGCTTCTCCCTGACACACAGACAAAGCCCTGTCTGATACTCTCCATGGCAACTGAATGTGGTGACTAATTTTAGGGTTGCAGTTTGGATAACACTTCAGTTATTAAATACCCGTCCGACAGCTTCCATGCTGTGCCAGCTCTGAACAGAAGAAGGGCTGTTTAACATACTTGGCCTAGAATGTATGTGTCATAATTCCTCCGCCATATATATGAGTTTACAATTTGCACAGATTGTATGTTTATCAAAATCCCAGTGATTCATCGATCTCTCAGGGACTCCCATATAAAGCATGAGATGACTATTATTGCTGCACTAAGCCAAAGTTTTTCAGTCTGTTTTTGATATTTGTTTTGGTTTTCTGACCCAAATTCCAGCTTTAATCAACTTTGTTTCCAGCAGCAGCAGGTAGTTGTTTCAGTGAAAAGCTATTAAAAATTAAATAAAAAAACAGTGAAATTCCTTGTATTGTATACAGGTTCTGAGACGAATATTAATAACAAACCAGGTCTTCTGGGGGCGGGATTATCATGACTAACAAGGCCAATTAAAACGTGTATCATTCATTTTATTTGATTTGTTAAACTGCAATGGAATTGATACCATGTAGTCTGTGCTAGGTAGCTAGTTATACCAAGCTGGTTAGCGTTAGCTTCCAACAAAGGTTAACATTAACATCTTACATTCAGTGTTCACGTAAAGACCAGCAGCACAATTTTGTCCTACCAGTCGAGTAACGTTTTCTAGCCTTTTAGCATTTTAGCATTTAGCTTTATTGCATTTTGTAGAAATGTTCTGGGAAGGTTTGTAAGTTGAACCAGCGGCGAATCAGCACCAGCAAGTGTACACTTCCTGCTCAGCACCAAACAGACAAAGTGACAATAGCAAAATGTTTCAGAGCGAAGAGTTGCTGGCCACAAACAGATCTGTAAAGAGGAAATATCAGACTTCCATTTGTTGGGTGACCTGACACACAAGTTTAAATAATGGCAGATGGTTCTCACCACCATTTAAGTCATCCGTGCAAGCAGCTTATTACACAGATATTCACTTCTGTTATTAAGGGGCAACTTCTAGTGATAATAGATATTATGACAAGAGAAAAGGAGAAAGTGATGTGAGAAACTCCATGTAGCGGTAAGGTCAGGGTGGTTGGATGGGTCAGAAAACACAGGATATTCATCCAGGAAGCCACTGTTCATTTTCCCTGTGAAACCACAGTCAACGTCGAATTATTTTTAGTTAGGTGGTTTTGTTACATGATTGTGTGATGTTGATTCCTAAATCTGACCATGTGGTTTTGGTGCCTAAACATCACAAATATGTGACTGTCACGGTCAGACTGCGACCATGTGACCATTTCATAATGTCGCTGTGAGAGTCACTGGCCGTGTGAGGATGTGTTGGTAAATAGGTCAGGTTTGCTAGCATGTCTGCCAAGTGGGCTGAAGAATCGCTGATTGCAGCTTTAATGTGATTCTTGCGGACTAAACTTATAATACTGTTGAAGTTGAAACAGAAAATTATTTGTTGACCTTGGAGACAGCAGGTGGCAAAATCTATCTCACAGCAATTTCCAGCGACTGTGGAACCTTTGATTGTTTTCGTTAACTGCTGTTTCCAAGGTCAGAGTAGAACATGAATCACCAAATCTGTTTGCTTTGCTCTCGTTGCCATGCAAATACTGGAAACAGCTCTAAATGTGTTGTTTAGGAAAATGGGAGCATCTGAGGAGCACATGAATGCACCCTTGGCCTTGTCAAAGTTCGGCTCTCTAAGTGCCATTCTATTGTTGTGAATGTTTTTCAGCACTGGATGACCAGAATTACATCATTATCCACCCTTAAATCAGTAATGCTTTTGTTTGGTGTGTATGACTAACAGACAACTGAATTATTCCTCATCCTTGCGAAGCCACATGTCTGCACTGAATGAATGTTGTACGACAATCTGCTGCCGGTCCACTCAGACATCACGGTTGATGTGAGAGGTCTGTGCTGGCCTGCAGCATCTGGCATGAGATTGTCAGCATCTTCACATGCAGTAAAGCAAAACACTACACACCCAGCTGTGACACAACAGCAGTTTCACTGACAATGAGCTGCAAGATTCAATAATATATGTTGATGTTCTGCTGCTTTTGTGGCTCAGTGAAAACACAGCAAGTCTCCACACAGGCTGGTGATGCTGGCTGACCCACAGCTGACCTCATACACACAATAAGGTGAGCACACATCCACACACACGGAAAAATGAGCACTCTCTTTACTCACACCAGAATTTGTGTGGGCATGCTGCAGCACACAGTTGTATCATCTCGTTATGGGAATTAGCTTGATTTATTGCTGTGGAGATACAAATTCTACTAAAGTTGTGAGTGAGTGTGTGCGTGCACTGTTGCATACCAGGCTATCAGGTGGAGACGTTTGGGAATAATTGTAGCTTTTGACTCTATTATTGCAAAGAAATGAAAGTAATTTCTCATTGTCATATGTGTTTTTCTGCTTTATATGTCATAGCCTCGAGAACAGGGGGACATGAAAGTGAAAACAGCAGAGTTCAGGTGAGTCAGCTGATACTTTGAGGAAACTTTGTTAACTTACAATTTTCATCTTTTTCTCTCTGCCTTGTTAGTAACATCGTTTTTGTCAAAGCTGTAATACCTGTGCAATATTTTTGTCTTGAACATGGTCATTAAGTGTATTAGGGTGACTCAAGCTGCCATCAAGCCCTAATTTACATCTTAAATCACAGCTTTTCTTAGAGCTCCCTGCTCTGTATCGTCATCGAAGAAATATGGCTTCTAGCTACATAATTACTTTTTAAAATCCAGCGATTTGCATCTACCTTTAAATTATTTCTGTAATGCCAGAGCTTCTTTAAGGCCTCATGAATACTGAGATACATCTCAGCGCTATGGAGATTCCAACATTTTAACCATATAGCACATTGTTTAATGCCCACTGTACTGTGAAACACCTTCGACTAATGAAGAACTGCTCACTCTAAGTGAGAAATGATTGACTGCTTAATTGATACTCTCCTTAGCCCATATGTGGGCTGTTATCCCAACAGCCCGCAATTATTGATGAATTACCATATCATCAATATTTAAGTAATCTCTCACTGGGCAACCAAAAAAAGAAAGATTATAATGGCCTAATTTGTAAAATATTCAGAGAAGGGATCTCTTAGACCGGCTTCATGTCTGAGATGAGGGAGTAAACGTTCCACTGCAGCCGCGTCATTTTCTTCCATTACCAGGAGGGCAGTCGTCCCCACTGGCTCCAGATCGACAGGGGAGTCAGACGTTGTGAAGGACAATTGGCAACTTGTGAAAATTTAATCAGGACCATGAATTAATCAATAAAACGGGGAGGATAAATGAAGCAGGCGCATGCACCTAAATGATGGCGGGGGAGGCCCCATGGCCTGCTGCTACGCTTACTTCCTGAATAAATCATTTCCTGTGAAGGCCTGGAGTGTCCTGCGGAGCAACTGCTTCCACACTCAAAATCTTTTCCCTCCTGAATCTCTCCTGCGTGGACCTCAAGGCCGCGACAGAGAGCAGGGAGCTGAGTCTGTATATTCACCTTACCAAAATAGACTCACTCAGAATATTTATCACAGCAGCCGATCATTTCTTGTGGGAGCCAATTTGGGGAAAGCTTTGCATGTCAATGTCATGCAATTAAGCCTTATAACCTGGTGTACCTGATTGCTATGTAGTGTGGCATGTTGGGACATAATTGCTAGTGTCTAAACTCACAGTGGAGTTAGCTTAATATTTTCCTCTGTCCATGGGCACTTCAGTTTATACTCTATGTCTTGACTATAATTACAGCCTATACCTCTGTTTAACACGTTTGTACTGAATCACAAGAGGCTGATGGGTTTAAACACTCGGCTGTTGGTGTAATTATCTGGTTTTAGGGACTTGATTACTAGCTTACACTGCAGAGATTGTTACAGTTTTGAGCCAAGTAGTGAAATAAAACATCATCACACACACCACCACACAATGAGTGTTGATCCTCACAGCTCTTTTTAATAATAATAATAATGATAATGATAATCACTTATATTTATATAGCGCCTTTCAGGAAACCTAAGGACGCTTTATAAAACAAGGGGCATAACTTAACATTAACATGGTGAAACTACACAACTGGTCTCTCAAAAAACAAGAAGAAAAAAAAACATGTCAGCTCTCCCGGGCTGCACACGGAGGCTTCACGCTGCAACATCCTGCCGTTTCGTGTGCAATATGCATTCACACATATTTGGCCTTACTTTTCTAGCCAAGTGAATGTGAAATCGAAAATGTGAAGGCACCTGCCGTGGTAATTGGTAACTCGAGCCTTAGCAAGGATAAATCTGCAGGAACTAAGTCCACACCGAATTGAAAAAGCATGCTTGTGGAAAGAGTGTGGAAGAGGAAGACACAGAGAGAAATACTGTATTTTAGGTATAGACCCTAGAAACTATAAGATAGATAGATAGATAGATAGATAGATAGATAGATAGATAGATGCTGATGGTAAAATAGAGGATGAAAGCAGATGAAGAGAAGCCAGAGAATCAGGTGAAAAGAGAATACCAAGCTACCACAGGGGAGAAACTCAAGTGTGAAACAGACAGAGAACAAGACAGAGCGAAGCAAAGACAGAGAGACTTAAACTGGCAAAGCCAACCGCGGCTTCCCGTTGGCACTGTATTGTGCTTGGAGCTAGGTATGAGTCTAGGTAACCAGCTATAGCAGCATGGAGTCTCCTGGGCACAGTTCACTTCTATCTCATCCTCAGCACTCAGTGGAGCACAGCAATCGCTCTTCTCCACACCTTGCCACAGATCTGCACCCGCAATTACACCCCAAATCAAATGAGTGTGGGACTGAAAGATGGAGGGGGGAGGTGGGTTAGGGCAGGGAGGGGGTGAGAGGTGGGGAGGAGACAGGGATGGCTTGGCAGATGTGCATACAGATTTATCATGCCAGCTCTGGATCTGAGTGGTCTGAGAGTGAAGCACATTGAGTGATTTAGAATTCATCTAAAGCCTGTTGGTTTAGAAAGGCCATTCATGCAGAGAAAT
>CAFUXE010001135.1:584009-603647 GCA_903364295.1 Serranus cabrilla
TGAACAATAGTGCATGCTCCAAAGATGTGTCCCTTGAAGCTGAAGAAACTATTTTTTTTTCTTCATATTTTTTTATGCAAATGGCATCCTGAGATCTACATTTCAGGCGCACAAAAAGGGAAAAAGGTTGATACAGACGAAACAGAGAGGGTAGGAATTGAAATAGTAAATGGCAGATCACATTGGTCATTTATGATGGCAAGTCTGACAGCAAAAATGGTGACTTCAAGAACAGAACAGAAGAATCTGAAAGGAAATTGCTGAACCATTTACCATCCTACGGTACGGATCTCCAAAAAGTGTATTTAGTTGCTTCGGCTGCCAACAAGCTTCTATGAGCTTGTGAGAGTTGAATATATAAGGAATCCATCCATTAAGCAGCACAATACTATAATAATACACAATATTTTTTGTCAAACAAAATGCAGCAGAACTAGAGATTTCATATTTTCCCCATGCATTCATTCTTACATTGCCTATACTGCAACTCAACCACTGACAGTTTTGCAGTAGATCCATGTGTGTTAAGCTAGTAGAGACTAAAATAGCCTTAAGCTGCACGCCTTGAGCAAAGATGAGGAGAGGCTGTAGAGATCTGGGAACCTCACTTCTTTCTAACCCCACACCACCTGATTTTAATGCTTCTTTTTTTTTTAACATGTAGTCTTCAGCTCCAACCAACATTGCCTCAAGTGACATCTCTTGAGGCAATTTATCAGACTTCACACAGGTCCCTCTGGAGCTGTAAAGCCACGGAGCATTCATCCGATTAAGCTGCAACATCAAGGTCTAAAAAGCTTAGCCAATTCATAAGTGAATTAAACCTGTATTTTTTCTTATAACCAGAAGGGGGCGACTCCACTGGTTACTAAAAATAAGTCTGATTGTATAGAAGTATGTGAAAACAATGATCCTAACCCTCACGTGATTTATTACTTCAGTAAATATTTTTCCGAATTACTTCATGGTCTAGCGCTCGTGTCAAGCCTTCTTCAATACAACATAATGATTTATAAATAAAAGAGTAAAATAGAAGATAAATATAAAGCGTACTCTGTGATTGACAAGTCGCTACCAAGGTGTTATCCGGTTTTGATGTTGTTTTCATCTTAGAATGTCGACACTTTGTTTTCAGTTCATGAATGTTTTTGTATCACTTTGGTTGCTTTAAAAATGTCTTAATTAGCGTTCTGTTGTACTAAGAGCGCTGTAAGGAGTCAGCTGTTCATTTTTTTATTTACAGTACACAACTTTACTGTTTTTTCACTACTCCTTGGCAGTTTCCAGCTCCTTTTCTTTCATAGGCCCGCTGTAGACAGACAGAGCTAACAGCTAGCTGGTAAACATTCATAACATTTAGCAGTTAGGAACTGAGCTGAAAGAAGAAGAGAATATTTGACCCCAATTCATCTTGTGGCTGCAAACATGACTTCAAATGAATGCTAGTGTTGCACTGTGTACAAGAGATGTGTGAATAAGCAACTTTTGCTAACAGGTTCAGCACAACATCAACCTGTACAGCACAGGAGAGTTCTACCAAGATGCATTTTTAAAAATGATGACAATTGGAAAAGTGGACCTGAGGATAAAGTTCAGTAAATGTAATAACAGAGGTTGGTAATTTAAAGCAAAAAGTAAACAGACAGAAATGTAATGTCCTGGCATTTCCCTGTTCTCCCAGTTCCTCTCTTTTTAGTCACAACATTATATTCACATCACACCCTATATGTTGTCGCTTGTGATTCATGGCTCTGCAGTTTTCCCTAAAATCAGCAACCACTGCATTCAGTGGAGACATGAATGTGGTTTAGAGACTGATGAGGAGAATCCATCAGTTGAATGGAGAAACAATGAATACATTGGAAAGAAACTCTTGGAAGGGAAACCATTGGCTTTTAAGAACAGACAGGTAAAAGCTAAAATTGTCCCAAATTGCCTCATCATTCATTGCGTTGGCCCTCAGCAGCACTCCCATTTAAGAAATTGGAAGGTTGTACAAAGCCTCCAAAAAAAGGCTAGAAAGCGTTTTTTGAATTGCAGAGCCCAGTGATAGAAAATGTTGTAATTTCCCCAAATTTCTAATATTTGAGAACACTTTGTGAAATTACCCCTCTTACATCTCTTGTGACCATTTTGACTTTGCAGAGTTAAATTGTGCCTCATCAAGGTAACACGTTTTCGTCCAGGTCCATCACTAGAAAATACAAACACAAAGTGATTTTGAAAACCACTGTAATCACATAATTACAATAAGTGTACATATAATTCAGATGTATTACATATCCTGAAAGTGTATTTACATGTCTAAGGATACTGACAGGCAACACATTAGAAAACAGTGATTATGTCTATAGATATATTGGTGATTAAGCTTCTCGCTTTTCCTCTCAAAGGGAACCCTAAAACGTCAGCCCCAGTGGGATTCATTGCAACTCCTCTTCAGCCTGTTGATGCCTGAGAGGATCAGAGAGTTTCTGTGCTGAAAGATGTCACCTTCATGTACAAACTGCACTCTGAAGCTCTTCAGGTTGAGTGGCATGATGTGCCATCACCATGTTACATATTTCTGCTGCCTGCTCAGGTGTAACACCGGCGTGTGATTCAGCTCTGCGACTGAAAACAACAGGGAACAAAGGGAATGTATTATTATACATCTGAAATTGTCCTGGTGTGACCGATATGAATCCTGAAGAAATTTGCTTCATTACCTTTCGAAGGTGTGCTTGACTCTGCCATGGGGTATACGGAACTGGATTGCCCAGTAAATCCATCAAGTTTGCGCATAAATTACCTCCAGAACTACCTTGTTTTAAACAGTGGTTTACCAAACTGAGTTGTACCATCCAACCTAAATATATTTGCTATTAAAATGTTTAATAAAAACTTTATTTGGATGCTAGGGAAAAACTGTTGTGCCATCCAATCCAATGAAATCTACTATTTAGTTTACAGGTATATTACTAGCTAACGTTACTTTAGCCGCTTGGCTTCCTGGCAGTTACACCTTAGAGGTACTGAATGTAAATACAGGGGGCAGCAAAAGTAGGTACACAGTAATGAAAAACAAACGTATTTCATTGATGATACAAACATATCAGTAACTGTGTTGGGGAAAGTTACTTTTAAGACAAATCAGTTACTTTACTAAGTTACTTCCCCCAAATAGTAACTAGTTACATTACTGAGTTACTCTTTACTGAAAGCAACAAATAAAGTAATTTTAAAGTAAGTTATTTAAAAGCTATTTAAATATGCTGTTTGGTGTGTTGTCACTTCTAATGTAAAGAAACATTAACGACTCTTATCAAAAGAAGACATGGAGAGCATAAAATCTTAAATTTTATGTATTTAATTATCTATGGATCATACAAGCAGTGATCGCAACATACAAAAATGTTTGTTATCTGCCACAATGTAAAGTGCACATCGTTAAATACAGTTTACTCTGTTAAAGTTACACATTATATCAGAGGGTTGTCCGCTTTATTTACACCTACACTTATTTTGCTAAAACTTATTGTAGCGACCTAACAGCTATTTTCATAATTTATATGTTCAGTTCTGTTAGCTTCTTAGCTGGTCTCTGCATTTACACATCCTGGCACTGCTATTACAATACCAATGAAATCAAAACTCCTGCACGTCTTGTAAGGGCACTAAAGGACCCTTGCATTTGGAACCAGCTGCCAAGAGCTGTTGTCAAAGCATCTGTATTTACCATGAGAACACTTTGTTTAGTTGACACATACATTTACAATAGGTTATATATGAACTTATGGAGAGCTGAGCTGGTGCATCCAACTCCAACTTTTATGCAATGTTTGAGGTTAAACTGATTAGCAAATAGTTTTTCCACCTTGTTGTGTTTGCTGTAATGTTCTATAATATCTGACTGCAGTAATTCAGCTTATACAGTATGTGAATTGGTTTTTTGCTTTGCATATAAGACGGATAGCACTGGACTCACAACAATATGTTTTAATTAGTCAGACTAAATTGATTTTCTTCAGTGTAGACATTAGTGTTTACTGGTTTGCAGAATTGAATTTTACTTTCTCTTTTTGGATGAAAGCAGTAAGTAATTCGGCAGCATTATGAGCAAATGGGTCCATGGTCAGGGATTTTCTCACATTGTTTAGACACTGGACGGGATGGCCTCTAAGCAGCGGAGAAGTGTAAATGCTTCAATGTGAATGACTGAAAGCGGAAATGAAAGAGACAACAGGGTGACTGGCCCATTGCACTTTAAAAGAGACACAGAAAACAGAGAGCTTTTCTCTGTTTTCCTCCAGAGAGGGGAAAAAGGGGCAGGAGGTGTGTTATTCTGTGTGAGTGAAACAGAATGAAGAGATGGGTAGTGAGGGGAGATAAGGTTCATTAGAGGAGGTGAGCAGGAACAAAGCGTAATCTCCATTTTAACCTTACCTTTAGAGGAAGGCCGCAGTTGCTGCTGTGATAAAGGACTAGTGCAGCCCTGAGCTATGCATGGAATACTGATTAATCCCTACCATTGTTATCAGGAGACGTCAGCTAATGCCGTGATGCTGAATCGCGCTCAGCTGCTGTGGCTGAGGACATTTTTTCTCTCTACCCGGCCCTTTCTCTTTCTCCCGCTCATGTCCATTCTCTGGGTCTATCCGTCTCTCTCTTCGTGAGGGGAGAATAGGCGCCTGGGGCTTTTGATGGCGTAAGGGGGCGTTAGTGTTTTGATAAGTATTGATATCAATCTTATAAATCTGAATTTAATGACCCAATGTGCCTGGACTATGGACATTCATCATGGAATCCTCATATGAGGAATAAAGCTAAATAGGTTCTCTGAATTCACATTGACTCATTCTGACAGAAGATCGCTTGCTTGCACATAATAAACTATGGCAATGACAACCCCATGTACTTGTGTTATCGACTTACCCTGCACTTTTCCAAATGTGCTGTATAGTAACGCAAAAGAAGGTCTGTTTTCCTGTGGAGAGTTTGAGGTGACTGCAGGAAAGTGAGAAAGCACTGAGAGATGTGAAAGGGGAAAGTAAAAAAAAAAGAAAGAACAAGAGGGGAAAAACACAGAAAGAAGAGCTCCTACAGCGGAAGAGTGGTTGAGCCTCAGCATGAGTTCTTACCGTCCTTCCCTGTTTCCATTCACCTCCTCCTCCCCCTCCTCCTCCCCCTCCTCCTCCCTTCCTTCTTTTAGACTGTCTCTCTTGATGGATTGGCCCATCAGTTAGAAATAATTAGGATGAGCTGTAGTCTTGTCTTGCTGAATGCAGTATCACCAGGGAGCAGGTTCAAGCCTTAAAAGCAGAACTCCATCCTGCCTTCACTTTATATTCCTGCAGGGGAGGTTTGCACATAAAATTGCATCATTCCACTTTATTACTCAGATACCTCTGTACAGGATCATGCAAAGACAAGCAGTTAAAGTCAAGGAGCTGATGGTTTTCACCTGCTACTTTGTTGAAACTCTACGTGTGCTGCATGTTGGAAGCTGTTCGTTTTACTGGCGTAAGTGCCGGCCTCAGCGGGATCAAACATAACGCAGAGACAGTTAATGCACACGTTATATAACACCTGTCGGTGTGTAAATAATATCCTGGTCTGACCCCACTCCCTGCTTGGATTTTTATTCATGTATATGTGGAGAATCACTCACTCCGCAGCAGATGCTCTTGTCCACTGGAGGCTGCCACTCCATTCTGCAGATTGCTGATTAAACCATTTTCATACTTATGCTCCTCAAGTGTATGCAGTTTATTAAACTCCAACATACTGTTATGGTAAATAGTTAAGTGAGGTGCATCATGGGACCTGTGTGACTCATGGACATTTAAGTGTCGAAACAAGAATAGAACTGATGGTGCTGTGAGGATTTAGGTATTCACTGAGTGATTGTAAGAGTTTAAAGCTCTACTAATCCATGTTTGTACATTAACAATGAATCAAATACCTGTAATGTGAAAGGTCTCCCTCTGTGTGACACACACACACACAATTATCACCAAATTCTGTAGTTCTCTTTAGCTCTATGAAGCTTTAAAAAATAAGATATTACAGGTCATTGTTTTGGTTTTACGGCCTACACTCACAGCAGGCAGCCGTTTCAGTTAAATGTTCTGATAAATAATCCGTATGTGACTTAACCAGCAAATAAATGGGCAACAGACAAATTTAACGTCATGTTGTGAGTATAGTGGAACATTTAGCAGCCTAACAGCCACATGTTTGGTGGAGACCAGACCAGAGCTAAAAGGAGTCTGAATATTAAAGTTACATTTGCCAAGTATCCAATAATTTCTCAATGAGAATTATCACTCTGAGAGTGCAGACCTCAAACACGGAAGCAAAACTGTTACCAATAACTTTCATGAACTGAAACATACTATGAAAGTTTCTAAGACAAAAATACACCGGTTGCCGTGGTGATGCCTTGTTAATCACAAGGTAGCCCTGCTTTATTGTCAGTGCTGTGTTGAAGACTTGAATATTTACTGTAGTAGTAAATCAAGTGAGAAGTAGGGTCATTTTCTCATAGACTTATATACGGTCTGACTTATTTTTGCAACCATGGAGTCTCCCCCTGCTGGCAATTAGAAAGAATGCAGGTTTAAGGCAATGCTGCATTGACTTTTCAGACCCGAAGGTTGCTGCTTGGTTAAAGCTTGTTGTGCAAAAATATATAAAATATTTAAATGCAGCTTTAAAGCCTCGCCTACTACATACCACTTGTTGTATTTGGGATATTGGGGAACTATCTTCGGGTAACAATCAGAACTGAAGCATGGAAGAAGTAGCTGCTGCCTGTTAGACAAGAGTCTCCTCATTAAGAACACACAATGTCAAACAAAACAACAAGAGTTTTCCTACACACGACTGACAGTAATAACATTCTGGTGCACCAGGCTCCATATGGGCTGTTGTCATCTCACTACACATTTAATCCAAGATTTTGTTGAACAACCTATAGCGCAGCACTAAATTAATGGTATTGTTTCTTGTCTGTGCCAGATAGCTCTGCACACTCCTAATGACACCTATCCCCACCTGTATGGTTTGTTATTGCCGTCTTGGGACGCCTCGACCTGCCCACTGTATCTGCCGTCTGCAGCCTCTCTGTCCTTTGCACTGATGAGCCCTGCGCCCCAGTGGACCATCTCACCCTTCCAGATAATGGCTTTTTTTTCTGTCTGACCTTCTGCTAATATACTAGTGAACAATGCCATAAAATCACAGTCATCCTCATCATCTTCATCTCTCTTTGTCTCCATATTGCTTTTGTTTGGCATGCATGTGAGAGAAGGTATAAATAATATATATCTTAAAAGCTAGAGATGTGTTTGTTTATTCATTCAGACTCTCTCCCTTGTTACTCGTTTGAGCAGTTTATTTTCTCAGATGGAAGTTTAGTCCATCTCTCCTTAAGTGTCTCTAACAGACATTGAACCTGTGGTCACTGCCTCACCCACCTGCAGAAAATTTGCAAAAACTCAGACAGACACAGGGGCTGAAGTTCATTCGCCGCACAGATTCATTATTCAAACATGACCTTTCTTCTTCTCCTCTTTAAAAGTGGACCCTTCATGAATTTTGTCAGAAAGACGGATTGGTTGGCACCTTCAAAAATGCAAGGTGGTCGAGGTGCCACAGACAATCTGGGACTGGCAGTTTTCTCTTCTGCATTATTGAGATAAATGGGATTGTGAGAGTGAATGAGAAGTGCAGAGCAGCAAGGGGCTACACTGTGTGAATTGTTGGTGTGTTTTTAAGCCTTTTGACCACAACAGGGGAATATGACTGTGTGAGGGGCAAACATAAAAGAAAAGAGTGTGTGGACGGGTGCATATGTTTGTGTGTGTGTGTCAGTGTGTGGGTGTTTGCTGAGCCTTTCATGTTCGTTGCAGGGTGCCTTGTCCGTGTCAGGCTTCACATACTGATCAAACTCTGAGACTGAGAGGCTCAGCTGGCTGGAGAGGACAGTGCAGGAAAGCAGCACATGAAAAAATGACTGGTCACCTTTTTTGTGCTTTAATTTCCCGTGGTTTTGCACCAGGCATGTACCCAGGACATGCACAGGGTTTAACACACAGCACTTCATCCTCTTAAATGCCCTCTATTCCCCACTCATCTCTCTCCAAAGTGCATTCAAGCACATACATGTGCACTCGGGAAAAGGAAAACACAAAAGCTGCCTATGGAGTACAATTTTATTTGCAAACAACATAATGGGTTCATGACTTCCATGGCACTATCCGCCACATATTCGCCCATCTTTCCTGTTATGTTTCACCCTGAAGAGGAGAGACCCTGCCTTAGAAATAACCTTCAGGAGGGGTTTCATAAATACTAAGTGTAAGAAACATGTCCTGTTATCAATAAGTCTTCGTCTTTCCGCAGTCATGATGTATTTTACATGGCAGCCACAGTGAAACCTGCTCCATCCCAGTGATGGAACTGAAGGGAGGAAGATGGAATTCCATCAACTGAACGCAAAACCCATTTTCAATTACACAAAAACCCCTCACGCACGGCGGGTACGTCTGTGCGTGTTTGTGTTCTTGTAAAAGAAGGAGATTGTTCTAAAATGCAATCCAATCCTGGAACAAATGGGGAAAAAAGGTGCTACATCCCAATTTTAAAAAACACCTTCTGCTTAGTGTTCGTAGAGCAAAACTGCTCTGTGTTTTAGCTGACATCCCGATAAGGCAAGGTGCCATCTGTTTTTATAATAGAGAAAATAATATTTCTGCTTGAATGTTATCTGAAGGTTTGACTGTTTTGAGTGCAACAGGAGGTTAGAGCCAGGCCATGCTGGGTATGCTGGCATGGATTTGATAGAGGCAGTGAATCCCTTCTGTACACACACTGCTAGATGAAACTGGCTGTTGCCAATATGTTTAAGTATAACCATGAAATATATTCAGCCACAAAACTGTGCGCTTTAAAAAACTAAAGCTCGACATATTTTCTAATGATGAACAAATAAAAAAGAAAAAGTGTCCAACTGCGCCTCATTCTGTTTCATGAAATTAAAAATACTAGCTTTCCATCATGCTGTGTGACATTCAAATCAAATTAAGCTGAGAAGAAAGCTCATAATCCAAACCATGCAGTCTTGACATATGCCTTTCAGTGTCACTTAGTTCTGCCTCTGACTCAGAACCGCTCTGCAATTAGCATTCCCTTCGCTATCACTATGCATCGACCATCTCCATCCTGACGTTTCCAATTGAGAATTGCGTGAGTTTACAGCATGTAGCACTGGGGTACATGTGTGTGAACCTCGTCCTCATCCCAAGGTTGATAAGCACAAATCAAAGCACTGTTTGGTGATGGATCCTTGGGGTAAAGGGGGAGAGTGGATTATGTGTGTCTGTGTAAAGGGACCTTGATCTCAGGCTGTACAGCCGGTATGATCAGGCCAGATCACTGGTTGATGTGTTGGGACAACATCTCTTGAGGGGTTGACAGGCAGGTGTGTTTTTAATGTATGTATGAACGTGTGACCGTGTTGTATGTGTAGAATGTATCTTAGTTTTTGTTGTAGTTTGGGTTGTGCATGTTAAAGCTGACACACATGTGTTTCCTGCACAATCCAGTTTTAATTCAACTATGTTTACCAAATTTTTTGGAAAGTAAACAGTAAACACGTAAACAGTTTTTCATTGAATGAAGTGTAATGTTTCTGAACAGCACACAAGTTGTAGTGATATTTCAATATCAATTTTGCATTCTACAATATGCTACTATGTTAAGATGCTAATGCCAGCCACCAAGCCAATGCATGCAGTAACACTGTAACATTCAACACACTCAGAAAGTGTCATGAAGTTCTTTTTATTGTGGTTGTTTTGAGCACAGATAGCAGTGCCAGATAACGTTATCTGCAGTAGCTATTTGGCCAATGGACGCATAAGGTAGAAGTTAGCCTTCAGTGCTTTCTGCCAGAAAGAATGGAAACTTCAGGCAACAAAACCAACTAGTTAGGTTTAGAAAAAGATCATGGTTTGGGTAAAAATTTCTGTGGTGCACCTGGTAGAACCAAACCACAGAGGCTCAGTCCTCGTACGTGCAGAAACTCCAGCAGAAAAGCCTAAAGGCTTTCAACTGTATGCTAGCAAGTTAATGTTAGCCTATACTGTGTGTGGCTGTTTCATTAAAATTAAATAAATGAATGTGATGTAAATAATACTTTAATACAATAACTCATCAGTAAACATTCTTTCTGCCCAAGAGACTTCAGATAGATTTTAATTGGCAATAGTGATAATATAACAACTCCCATGATCCTTGTTACTGTTTTGATAAAAAACACCCTTTAGCTGCAAAAATGACTCACTGAGCATTGAATGATGGCTACATCCATTTACCCCGTGCTTTCTCACTAACATGCTGGGGCCATTTTCTATTGGGGTTGCATGCTAACATCCTTTAGCAACATTTATTTAGCAGACATAGCCTTTACCATGTCCACCATCTTAGTTTAGTGTGTTAGCATTCTAACATTTGTGAAGCTGATGCTAATGGGAATGTAGTTTTGCAGTTAATTAGTCATAAACCAAAGTTTTGGACAAATTAGAATTTGAACTCCTATCAAGGGACAGCAATAAATCATTAGTTGTTGAGATATTTCACCAAAAATGTGAACCTCATGATGGTAAAAAAAAAAAAAAAAAGGAAGCACCAGAGTCATTAAGATTCATCATCGAGCATCAATGTCTGAACAAAATTTTAATGGCAATCAATCCAACAGTTGCTGCAATATTCCAGCCTGGACCGACAGACTGATAGACATCCCAAGAGCCCACCATGAGTACTGGTATAAAAACATCATTTAGGCAAGATTATTTTTCTTTCAGTAGGCCTGCAATGGAACTACTCTAGAATACTGTGCATATTTATATACGACAGTGTTAATATATATATTAATGCTAAAGTCTGGAGACAGACAAAGTGAAATAATAGCAGGAGAAAAAATGAGAAGAAAACTTTAACTGTCACAGTTTTAACTGTCCTTTTTGACTGTATTTTTTAAAGGTATAAGAGCGAGTAAATGTTCAGCTCTGGACACCCTAGACAGAGCTATGAAGTTATTATGCAGTATTTTAAATGTATAATATGCACTGAGGAAGCAGCCTTGAGTCTCATTGTTTAAATGCAAACAGACAGTGTGAGAGTAATGCGAGGAGACAAGAGTTTTGGGAGCATGTGGCTCAGAAGTCTGTCCCTTTAAGCCCTTTGAGATATCATACTGGGACCAGTTCCAATTGAAACTTCAAATCCATCTTTTCACTTTGGTTTCTAATTAGCAGTTAACAGATGATGCATCCCGGTGACAGAAGGGAGGGAGCACGTACTGGTGTACAGCAAAGCCTCTGGTGACTGATACCAACCCCTTATGCCACCCAGTTCCTGTGATTTTGAGATTTTTCAGGTGAGTGATTTCCCTTTTCCTTTGCACGCCTCAGATCGGGGGTTGGGCTGATCTCAGTTAAACTCTTAATAAGCCCCATTTCACGGCATGCAGCCAAGAGATTAGATCTGACAGGGCAGGCGTGGGCTAGTACTGAGACTACAGATCTGCAGGCTAAGCTCTGGATTGGAAATGTTCCAAAGCCTGGTGCAGCTTGTTGGATGGAGAGCTCCTCGCTGCATGATGATACCAGGAGCATGATTGTGTGAAATTCCACGCTCCCTATTGACCAGCCCACCTGCTGTACCGCACTCCAATCCCACCTTTGCTCCCCTTCCAAGAGGCACAGTTAAAAGGGGAAGTTTTATAGGAATGAGGTAACAGTTTCTACTTTCTTGCGACCAGATGTTGGTGTAGTTTTCAACTGCTGACCTATCATCCACTCTGACAGAGCACCCGGGAGGTGCTTTGCATACATCACATGAAGTGTGAGCTGCAGCAGCATATGAATCATATTCCATATGACGCTAAAGATGTGTTCTCACAGCCCGCTTGCACAGGCAGGTGAACTCGGCTTGCCATATGGCTTAGAGGGAGCTTATTAGGCTCTGAGCAGAAAACACATTATCCACAGTGGACCAAGGCCACCAAGGGATGATTTCTATTATGAAAGCCTTTAATTCCACTGGTGTGAGTAGGAGGGGGGAGTGGAAATGTGCAAAAAAGAGCTTCAGGAGAGGAGCTGCACCCCAGCTGCTTGGCTAAAATATGGGTGGTTGATGTCTTCAAGGCCCTCGTCTATTCCTGACTGGCATGGAAGGAGAAATTTGATTCTTTTGGTTTGTTCCCTGAACACAGTTTTGTAAGTAATTACATTGTTGATAATACAAATGACCCAACGTCTCTCTCGCTCCCTGCTTCTGTCTTTCCTTTAAACTTGTAAAAAATGAATCAAATTCACCCTCAGGGTTGCAAATAGATTTAAAAGAAGCTTTGTAAGGGAACTCAAGACTTGCAAACCAATAGATGTGAAAAGCATTGTTGAATAAAAATGACATGAGTGACTTGATGGCTGTGCTCAATTTCTTCCTGTACTTGTGCAAATATCACTGGTAATCATTGATCAGTGATTTCAATCACGCTAGATCTAGCTACAGTATGATAATAGAACCGTAGTTCAGCCTGAGACCTGAAAATAATTAAAAACACACACACAAGTTGTTTCACTCTGTATAATTACTTGGTCTTTTGCAGAATTTTTAAAAGAAAAACTGAAAAATATGCACAGAGAATAACTCTATTTCTCTATTTTTTTCTTTTTGCACGTATATGAAAACAGATGCACACAAGGCGTTTTAACCACAAACACTAAAAGTAACACCATCCACCCAGACAGTAAATTGTTGGCTGTGTAGCAGCATTGCAAACCTTTTTCCCCCCGCCATGCATCTGTTATTTATTTACACTGTTTATGGTATTTATTATTGTTGTGCTCTTCAACAAGGTGAATCATGGCCATTTTCCCTCCTGTCGAGCCTTATTGTAAACATCATATATTGAAAATATCAATCTTTTGTCATTGTGGAACAAAAGCTGCTTTACCCATATCAACAATGTGTACATACTGCCCCCTTGAGGTCAAAGGTTGTAACTGCAGTTAGAGGAAACCTGTGAAGACTGCAGTGATAAATCTGCAGTACATTGATTGTATTAGTTCATTGAATCATCAGCATGATCTATTCATATTTATATGGGGATTCCCAGTTACACATTTTAAAATCAACTTATTAAATCATACATATTTATGTGAAAATCTGTAAACATAAGGTACATATGATGTTGGATATTACAGGTTAGGTTACATAAGGTGTACAAATAGTGATGCATGTCAGAACTTTCTACATTATTTTAAAGACATTACAATATCTTCTTGACAATGGATGTATTACTAAACTTGCCTATCAGACACAGGCCCAGGGGTTGGAATGTCAACCAGGAAGAGACTCAAAAGACACAAACACTCACAAAAAAGACTATGAAGAGGCAAAAAACAACTACAAGGAGATCCAAAACAACCACAAAGAGACACAAACTGACTACAAAGAGTCACAAAACATCATCTACAAAGACACCCAAATGAACTATAAAGAGACACAAATGTGCCACAAAGTAATGAAGTAAAGTAAAAAGAGACACAAAACAAATACAAAGATATGCAAAAACAACTACAAAAACCACAGCGAGATGTGTAAAGACTACAAAGTCATACAGAGCAACAACGGAAAGAGTCTAAACAGCAATGAAGATGTGTGTTATGTTACTATAACCCGGGGCCCATTGTCTCACTGATTCAGACAGTTTACATGAAACCTTTTTTAATCTTAAACTGAATTTCCCAATGCAGGTGACACAATATGGCAAATAATGAACTCTAATTGGTCAAATTTTCATTTGGTAAAGATGAGATTTTTCGTAATTTACCTTTAATGTTCTAGAGAGAAAAAAAAGAAAAAGATTGATTGATAGGTTTTTTATCATATGTGGGCTAAATTGTGTGAAGAACGTGCTACTGCTTTTTAATATCCAGCTAATTAAGAGTTGCATTAGGCTGTGAGAGCTCGCCAATTCATCGCTCCATAAATGCAGAGATTTAGATCTTCGGTGGAGCGCAGTGAGACATTAAGGAAGTAAATGTCAGCTCCGCGCAGAGAAAAGTCAAACTATTATTAACCTATGGAATAAAAATAAATGTCTTATCGGAGAACTGCAAATAATGGGCTTGAAATGTGACTGTAGTATCGACGTTACAAATAAACAGTATATTGTATGCTATATAATGCACCACCAGACACTGTTGACTTGTCATTAAAAAATAAAGCATAGGTGTCACCTGAAACATTAGTGATGGGAAGATTATGAGACAACGGCCTCACCACCTCTTCATATCATGGACTTAAAGTATAGATTTTTTGTTGTTTTCTTTTGTCTCCTTGTTGTCATTTTGTGTCTCTTTGTAGTTGTATTGTGTGTCTTTGTGGCCATTTTGTTTCTCTTTGTGGTTGTTTTGGGTCTCTTTGTAGTTGTTTTGTGTCTCTTTGTGGCCATTTTATTTCTCTTTGTGGTTGTTTTGTGTTATCTTGTTATTGTTTTAGCCTTTAGTCACTGTTTTGTGTGTGATTCTTTCACCCTTTTTGGATCTTTTTGTAGTTGTTACATGTTGCTTCCTGTCTCTTGATATTATTTTTGTCTTTCTTGTTTGCCACTTCTCATAGTTGTCTCTTTGTAGTCTTTTTGTGTGTCTTTGCAGTTGTTTTAGGTGTCTTTGTGGTCATTTTGAGTGGTTGGTAGGTGTCACAAAATGCTAAGATTAGGGCAGCTCACAAACATTTGACTGACAGTTCATGTGCTTGAATCGAGTGTAAGTAAGGACACAGTTCTGCAAAGATTACGGGAGGATTACATTGTTTGCCGTCTCTGTGCTGAGAGGCACATCTTTGAGAATGTGTATCACTTGTTTGTGTAACCTGTAGATGTGAAGAGCTCTCAGGAGCTGCATCAAATTAGATTCCTCCCTGGCTTGATATGTGAGCTCATTTAAGCTCCTCAGCTTTGCATTCCTAAGAAACACTTCATCACAACACAATCCTCAGTTGCCTTTTCTTTTCTCCTGAAACTTCCTGTGGTGCGAATTTCATCCAGACAATCGTAAACACAGAGAGGCATGCTCATCACTCCAAAATGCAAAAGTAAACCTAATGCTGGCGGCATAAAAATCAAAGACTGAGAGAGAGACAGAGACAAGAGAATGAGAGATGTGAAATATGTCCACGGGCCAAGTCATAACAAAAACTCATCTTTTCACTGTATACAGATACATATTATGTGTATGCAAGATATCACTATAAAGAAAACATTACATCTAAATATCAAAAGGCAGCGGAGGGCCACTTTATTCAGCTTTTTTATAGTTAAAATGATTTCAGTTCTCCTGAATCCAGCTCACCTCCACAGTTAGTGCTGTTGTGGCTGTCTATCTTTTTTCTACAGGCCTCAAAAGAGATGAAACGAAAGAGGGAAATATCTCGAAAGAGATAATTAGCCCTCTGCTCTGCTTCACAAGCTTCTCACTCACAGTCACTGCTGTTGCCTCGTAACAGGCAAGTGCAAAAACTCTCGGTGACCCTGTGCTGCAGCTCGGTATAGTGGTGGCAAATCATCATCTCACTGCTTTTTAAGGTTATTGATAACCTTAAGAATAGAGGCAAGACTTCCAGTCCAACTGCAGGGCGCAGACTGAAGGCTGGGTGATGCAACAAAGATGAGACTGACATGATAACAGTGAGAGAGGCACCAGGAGGCTGCACGCTGACAGACTGATGGCTCCGATGTATGAAGCTGTGGTAACTATATATAGGAAAGATTATATAGTACTGGGTAAATCTGAATAAATACACAATAAATAAAGAATCCTGCCTTCTTTTCCTGGCTTATGAGTAATTGAAATGGCTGTTTAATTTTTCCTCACCTTTACACCAGAATATTTCAGGGCTTTGTCGAGCCATTACATGGAAAATTAACTCAAACTAATTAACTCTATCCTCGTAATTTGTACAAAGTACAAAAGGAAATGGGACCTGAATCACACAGCTCATCACATCAGTTTCCCTCCTTAAAGATTTTCATTTCATTAAAATGTCTTGAAAAAAAGTTATAGTATGGCATGAGGTTAAAAATGTCATGAAAAATTTCAATATAGTATGATGTTAAAATGTCAATAAAATATCATAGCATAGTATGATGTTATAATGTTATAAAAATGTCATCATAAAGTCTGATGCTTGAATATGATTAAAAACATCATAGTATAGTATGTCAATGCTAATGTTAATAGTATGATTTTAACACAGTATCGTATGATTTCAAAATATAAAAAATGTAATTTTATAGTGTGACGTTAAAATTTCATTAAAAATGTCATGGTGTAGTATGATGTTAAATTCTCATTTTTAAAAAATCTCATGGTATAGTATGATGTTAAAATGTCATAAAAACATCATAGTAGCTACAGTATGATATTAACATCTCATTTAAAACAATGTCATGGTATAGCATTATTTTTTTTAAAATCCATTAAAAATGGCATAGTATAGTATGATGTTAAAATCTCATTAAAAGAATATAATTGTATAGTATGATGTTAAAAAAATTGCAATTCAGAAATTGTCATGTTATAGTATGACATTAAAATGTCATTACAAAATGTCATATTATAGTATGTTAAAATGTCATTAAAATGCCACAGTATAGTATGATGTAATAATGATTTAAAACCCACGGACCAATGGAATGTGTATGCAAATACTGCAGCAGATGTCGAAATTCCTTAAACTTTTTCTGAACCACACCACACAGAGGAATAGAAGGAAATGAAGCACAAAGGGACTGAAGAGTGTAAGTATGGGAAGCGCAACTGAGCAATGCAACACCTAAGATGAACATGGTTGAATAAAGATGGAAATGAAAGATACTTTAAATCAGAATCAGAAATATTTCATTGTTCCCTGGGAGGGAATTGTTTTGAAAAAAAGCTTTATTTTCTGGCAAAGACACAAGTTATGCCACAATAGGCTACATCAAACAGGTGACAAATGGTGCCATTATTTTTAAATTATTTTTACAGTCTACGTGCCAATCAAATGTAATATACATTTTCTTTGAATGTGTATTTTTCAGTTCACAGCATTATTTCCCACATAACAGTTCAGTTATGAATGTGTCCACTGGGTGGCAGGCAACAAATAAATAGAGGGTTTTCACGGCGCCTCATCGCTACCGGAAGTCGTCATGTTGGAGATACTCGTTGTAAAAGAATGAATGGAGTACAATGGAGAGTTGTGCGCTTGCAAGTTGCAACACTTTAAGTGAATTTAGCCATGTCTAAAAATCAGAAACGCTCCTTACAAAAACGTCCAAGATGCAAGGGCATACAAGGAAGGACTTGGACCACAAGAAAAGGCTCGACATTTCGAGAGATTGCCTGTTGGAGGCACTCCGCTCCACAACAAAGCACAGGTACTGAAGTAGATCCCGAACGCCGGTGTTTTTGTCCCTACTGGTTTCCACACTATCTGGTTGCCGTTCTCGTGTATGCAGCAGTGTTTTGCGTCAGTTAGCAGATTCGTCACATATTTATTAAACACATTACTGGCGATTTCCAGGTCGCATCTCCTATCTACTGTGGAAAACATTGTTGTATAAGTAAACACTACATCACAGCCACCTAACAAAAAAGACATTTATGAAAATATAACGTTTGCTGGGTCGTTTAGAGGTGGACTCAAACTCAAGAGCTAATCACATTCAGGTAACTTCTTTGCAGCCAGTAATATATTTCAGTAAGAGTCCTGTATCAGTGTCCAGGAAACCTTTTGTTTTGGGTTAATCTAAAACAACTGGTTACCTTGGGTTGAAAATTACCGAACATATTTATCAAGTTTCTCCTTCTCTCACTCACCGATTCTCTCCCAACCCAGGCTGTTGTCACATTCACCACCTCATTAGCCAAATATGAAATACATTGTGACAATTAAATCCTTATAAACAGTGACGATCTTACTCGGACACTATTGTAAGTGCTATCTCTTTCACCTCTGGAGTATCATGTGGAAATATCTAAACATTGTATTTCAACAATGTCATTATCAGGATGGAGCAATTCAGTAGCAAAACACCAATATTTAACTCAGTAGAGCCAGTGTACAACCTGGATTCGAACTCACCACAGCAAATTTAAAAAGCACATATGCTGCGCACTGTGCATAGTAAGCCATTTCGGCTCTGAAGGAAGAGTAATGTCCCGCATGTTGTCTTACCTACATCAGCGTCCAGGTAACGTTTTGTTTTAGGTTGATCGTGTTTGGAGGGTAGATGTTTTTAAACTTAAAGCCTATAATTTCCTCGACTAGCTGAGGGTCCATCATGGCTTTATTCCAACTTTGTAGGGGTGTTTGATTAACTGTTCAATCGCGAACGTTAAACTAATTTATTTTAGCTCTACTTGTTCTACTTTTCTTTTATAGCCTACTGGCTCTACTGAGTTAAATATTGGTGTTTTGCTACTGAATTGCTCCATCCTGATAATGACATTGTTGAAATACAATGTTTAGATATTTCCACAAATATATTGCTGGCTGCAAAAGTGTTAATTGAATGTGATTAGCTCACGACGTAGAAGCGATTAACCGCAGACGAAGTCAATTTTGCACTTTTGAGTTTGAGTCCACCTCTAAACGATCCAGCAAACGTTATATTTTCATAAATGTCTTTTTTGTTAGGTGGCTGTGATGTAGTGTTTACTTATACAACAATGTTTTCCACATTAGATAGGAGATGCGACCTGGAAATCGCCAGTAATGTGTTTAATAAATATGTGATGAATCTGCTAACTGACACAAAACACAGCTGCATACACGAGAACGGCAACCAGATAGTGTGGAAACCAGTAGGGACACAACACCGTCATGGAGAATGGTAAATGACTGCCGTTTATTAGACCGAGGAACACATCTTGAGTATAACCGACTTCCAAAAGTTATTAAAAACAGGGAGAGTTATGCCAGAAAACTAAGCTCAACCAGGATCTACAAGGGAAAAATCTAGACAACACCCTGATTTGTTCGGCACGTTTCACATGTTTCTCGGTCTGACCTATTAGAACAACCTAAAAAACGGCAGTAGGGGAGAGCGGGGTAATTTGTGCCAAGGGGCAATTAGTGCCACCCCTGTTATCTAGAAAACCATAGAAGAAATTGGTCATGTGACCACTTATTTTTGAAGAGGCATCCATTTCACTGTCCCTGCAAAGAAGGGAGCCACATGGTTTGAGAGGTAAGCACATTTAAGATAAAAAAACACTTTTTTGCTCTCCAAAGTAAAATTTCTACGATCAAGGTTTTTTGATTGCAAAACAAAAACATTGAAAACTCTGAAAACAGTTCACACATGTTTTAGTGCTTTAGTAAGCCACACAATGAGTCTATAGAGTTAACATAATGCTAGCTCAAAACATGCTAGGGAATGCATTTTTTTCAAAATGGTGGGGTTGGGGTAAGTTGTGCCAGTAATAATGTAGTTTATTACTGTGCCAGTAATAATGTGCCAGTAATAATGTAGTTCTAAAAGGGTCAAAACCAACTAAACCCAAAAAGAAAGTGCTCTCCAGTAGCTCAGAAGAG
>CAFUXE010001136.1:4169-16498 GCA_903364295.1 Serranus cabrilla
CTTGCCATGTTTGGACATATTATGCTGTATTATGTTTTCACAGAGTATAACAGGGCCAATTCTAGCATTTGTAAGCATTTTACAGAATGATAATTTTTTGACAAAAATCAACATTTGGACATCCTATAATATATAGATAGATAACTACTGCAATATATGGTGGGTTAATCATATGCAGGTGACTAGCTGTCCCATATTGATGTCTTGTGGGGTATAAAATATTGATTCTTAAGCAACATCCAGTACAAAGGACTGTGCTGGGCTCAAATATTTTACACTAGAGCACTCTCTGGTGGCTAAATCCTGAAGCTACTGGTCATCGAATCCAACTGAAGTTAACTCAGCAAAACAAGGAAAATTGCCGATCATACATGACTTCCTCCAGAGGTGGAGCTTAACAATGACAACAAAAAAAAGCATTTTTGTACCATTATTTAAACCTTTTACTCCTTCCTTAATTATTCTAATTATCTTGTATTTTTATTAAAAAATATTGCTTATGTTATTCTTATCTATTTGCTGAAATAAAATAAAAGCCTGCGTTAATGGTAATGTCATTTTACTAACTTACGAACTCAAGCTAAAGAACCTGCCCACGTGACACATGCTGAGCTGGCTACAGCAGCTACAAATGGAGTTCACTGTAACAGCACAAACCATTTCATTTATTGAAACAATGGAGGAAAATTTTTTGTCTCTCCTAGGAGGCAATTTCACACTCACAGCTACAGACAATAAAATATGGGAAAATCCTCAATATGCAGTTTGGAGAAAGTGGGCAGACAGGCATCACACAAGTAAAAGGCTGAAGGTGTATTGGAGTAATGAGACAGCACTTAAACATCTGGAGATGATTGACATATTTATTGACAAATGGTTCATGGTATTAATGATTTGCATAACTCTTTTGTAATACAAAAAAAAGTTGAAATTATAACAGAGCTAAGCAGTATTTCCCCTAGATTTACAGCCTTGGAGTGGCGCGCCGTTATGTGTATATAATGGTTGGGGAAACACTGCTAAGGATTATGAAAGGCAGCTTTTTCTTTGAGGAGACAAAGATGTAGATGTTACTAAAAGCTAAAAGTGTCTAGTTAAATTTAACACCGCATGAAATATGAGAACCGGAGAAGTATGTTCCCTGCAGAGTGAATTTTCCAGGTCAGGTCTTTAATTCTTTCAGTGCTTGTATTTGGCTCTCTTCACTAACACCCTCCTCCTTTATGTCTGTCACGTTGTTTTCTTTCTCCTCTTCCTCTACTGTCAGTGCTAACCAAGACTCTTTGTGCAACCTCTCAGACTTTTCCACTTCATGAACACTGGGGGGCGATGTCACCTGCATGTGCGCCGGCAGGTGTGTGAACTCTTTCTCGTTCACGTCATAGTCCTTCATCTTTAAGTCCAACACCCACCAGTGGCCAACGAAGCCCACGTCTAGAATCCGCCGAGGGAGCTCCCTCCAGGGTACAGACAAATTGGAGCACTGGGCTTCATATAGTGTGGCGTCCGGGTCGTAGTCAGCGTGGTAAACCAGCGTGAGGAGACCCAGGCTGGCACAGCGGAGCCTCCCCTCATTTCGAAGCTTAACTAGACTCTGTACGTGGCTGTCCGACGTCCCGTTGCGGATCCATGGTGACAGCAGGACCAGCTGGTTGGAATGCTCCAGCAGGGATTGTTCGAAGGACGACTGGTCAGGTCTCGTGTAGAAACAACCCCAGGCCCCACCCAGCAGAGATGCATACAGAGAGGCTTTGACCGGCCGCTCCCACGAACCAACAATCACCTCCCGACACGCCTCTTTGTAGTCTGAGAGCAGGCTGCGACACCACACACCTACAGAGACATGGAGGGATGTGAGAACTCTTAAGTTCTTAGTCATTAATAGCTTCAAACTTTTACAAAAATGGAGTTGCACCATTAAACCTTAGGAATCATCTTTGCTAGTGAGGAGTTCAGGCATGCACTAGTCCAGGGGTGTCAAACTGATCCAGTAAAGGGCCGCTGTGGCTGCAGGTTTTTGTGCCAACCAAGCAGGAGCACAGGTGATACTGATTACTAATCAACTGAGTGAAGACAGTTCAGGTGATTGAATGATTGGATTCAGGTGTGCTTCTGCCACTCTGCCCTTTCCTGGATCAGTTCCCTGTTCTAGATGACAAAAAAACTAATTATATGTCCAAAATTGGTCATAGTGTAGTTCACCCAAAAATGCCTAAAAATGCTGTTGGACCTGGGTAATAGTATAGTATATCCAAAAATATGAAACAAGAAACACTATATTATAGTGTGTCCAAAACTGGGGAAAAAAAGGGCATACTATATTATATTTAAAAATGTCAAAAGAAAAACACCTTATTATAGGATGTCCAAATGTTGATTTTTGTCAAAAAATTATCATTCTGTAAAATGCTTACAAATGCTAGAATTGGCCCTGTTATACTCTGTGAAAACATAATACAGCATAATATGTCCAAACATGGCAAGAGCACAGGTGATCCTGATAATTAATCAACTGAGTGAAGACAGTTCAGGTGATTGAATGATTGGATTCAGGTGTGTTTCTTCTTGGTTGGAACAAAAACCTGCAGCCACTCGGCCCTTTACTGGATCAGTTTGACACCCCTGCACTAGTCAGTTGGTATGACACATCTGTTAATTTACAGTCTAATTAAAGGAACCAGCTATGTTGACATACAGTCACTGTATTTAGGCACTCATGTCATTAAGAATAAGCAAATAATTTATGCAATCTAAGGTATACTATTTAGCTGAGCAAGTCAATATCATGTTATTAGTATAACATTTTCGAATTTTTACTTACGTCATCTTTGTGAAATTTAATTTTTTATCCTCTCACTCTAACATTATTTTGATCAATTGTCAGGTTACACATTTCATCCAAATTACCTGTAGGTCATCTCAGCAAGCTAACAATAGCTGTCAGTCGGTGAGCGACCCTCACCCAACAGTTTAAGCATGTAAAAATTACTGTGTGGTGTGCAACCCTTTTTAATTTCGCCATGTAGAAAAACTCCACTTTTAACCTTCAGCCGTTAACTGAGGAATATATTTAAAGTGAGAGGTTTTCACTCAGACCGAGCAGCACACTCTCCCTTCTAGGATAATAGAATAGGTGAGGTGTGTAACAGACTAATGGGTGATGCACTGGAGCAGCTGAGGTGGTAAAACTGTAGCGTGGAAGCAGCCATGACATGATTGTAAACAAATCTACTATTGCCATTCAACCAACAGGCACTTCTAGCAACATATTTTAATTAGCATCTGCTGCTGTTAACTGACATTGGGAGGATAGAAACTTTGCTACAACAGTGATGAAGATAAGTAACACCACAAACAGCACCACCTTTCTACACAGATAATCTGTTAGCAGGGCAGAATGACCAACAAACATGCATGTTGAACGATTACGTTAGCTCGCGCTGTCACTGTATCCGTAACTAGCGCCCGTAAACATTATGTTAGCTGAATTCGTCTCTCACCAGCTTTACTGTTTCTCAGCCGCTCCCATCTGCTAGCTGTGACCGGAGCTGCTGCTGCTTCTGCCGCCGAGCTCAACATCCTCCTAACTGCGGGCAACCGAGCCATTTGCATGGTTTTAATCACCACTACGGCCACCTTCACCTTCAGGACGTCAAGCATGCTGCCACCTTATAGCAGCGTACATAGAGCCAAAATGGCGCCCGAAAGGTGAACCGTTTTTAACATTCCCCCGGAAAGCTCGACTTCACAAACGTTCCGTTGGCTGTCACTTGAAAAGATAGTGTGCTGGTAACAAAAACAAAATATATTTTCTAAATGCAAAATACATCCAATATTTCGCGCAAGTATGCATCACGAAGTATGCACATATTTTTCAAAAACATCAACAACTTTTAAAGAAAAAGAGTGCGGTTCATGTGGCAGTTAAATATATAAATATTACACAAATATAAACCGGCAATTGGACGTGCAGGACCTGGGGACGATGTATAGTGTTAATAAGGTTGAGAAATGAGCATTCTGGGTTAAACAACTCCCTCTCTTTGTAGGAAAACATATCTGTGGGGAATTTGAATATTGTGGTAGGCTAAGGATGGAACGCTGTACCATGTGTTGTTACAATGCCATCCGTATGACTCAGTGAGACATAATATAGGGCAAACTAAGAAGAACCAGATAACACATATTCCTCAAGATACTGAGAAAACCAGCATGTGATGAATGTTGGAGACTCACCTTACAATATTTAGAATCAACTAGATTATTGAATAGGAGAAAGAGAAGTCAAATGTGTAGTTTAGACGGTATGCTATTTAATATGCTTTCTTTTTTTTTTTGGTAACTGTGGTATTATATATTTAACAGAAAGATTGTAGGCTACAGTAAATACAGAGCGCATATCTAAAGTTCACACTCCAAATCAGTGGGTGGCGGTAATGCAGCCGAAAGTTGTTTGCCAACCGCCAAAAGAGAAAGGAAAAGAAAAGTTCACGTGACAGCTTTGTTTACGTGGTGACGTGTACCGGTAGACACGTTAACAAGACCTCCTGGATATTACAGACATATGTTAGCATATAGCAGTGTTCGGTCAACTAACGTGTCGTTAGTTTACGCCAGTTAACATTCACTTGAAACAAGAAGAAACATGAATGCTCTTGTGAATTAATTCTAACGTTTGCTAATCATCACCTGCCGACAGGTTGGTTTTTGTGGTCATTTTGTGGTTCAACACCAAGGCAGAGAATAGAATTAAGACAGAATTGTAACTTGCTACTACGTAACAGCTACGTGTTTTGTAAAGAGACAACCTAACATCAATTATCTGTGTTTACTCTGCAGGGAGGTCAGCTCAGTCTTCATCTTGTTTCCTCAAGGTCTTGTTTGAGGTTGCTGATCATTGAAACAATGGCCAGTCCCGATGACCTACACTTCCAAGGTAAATACTTGAATTATTTGACCCACTATCTGTTTTACTGTCTGTTTCATTCCCTCCTCAAATCAAATGTCCCACGTTGTATTCTGTCCTTGGAATGGTGTTTTGCATGGGGAAGCTGCACCAGGCAACGTTCTCAAGCTAAACTCTGGCTCTCAACATTTGTAGAAATGTTTAGGCCTGTTTTTTAAGTGGCATATATATAAATATATGTCAAATTCTTTAAAAAAAAGTTTGTAGCAGTTGCAAAAGGATTGTGCACAGTGTTACAAGTGTATTACAATGTGTAAAGTCATTCTGGATTTAATCCATGACAAAGATTAAAATTATTATGAAAAGATAAATATTGTAGGTTATTTGTAAACCAGACCTCCACAATTTTACATGAATTAACACAAATCAAGTACATGTTTTAACTAGGTGCTGAATGAAAGCAAATAACGACTAAATATTAAGTGAATTGGCCACACAGTGGTGTAACGGTTAGCACTCTCGCCCCTCAGCAAGAGCAGTTTGTCTCCAGCCTGCAGCTCCCCTGTGTGGAGTTTGCATGTTCTCTTATTGTCAGCATGGGTTCTCTTCCATGTCCTCTGGCTTCCTCCCATAGTTGCAAAAAACCTGCAGCTTAAGTTCGATTGGTGTCTCTAAAACAGGGGTGTCAAACTGATCCAGTAAAGGGCCGCTGTGGCTGCAGGTTTTTGTTCCAACCAAGAAGAAACACACCTGAATCCAATCATTCAATCCCCTGAACTGTCTTCACTCAGTTGATTAATTATCAGGATCACCTGTGCTCTTGCCATGTTTGGACATATTATGCTGTATTATGTTTTCACAGAGTATAACAGGGCCAATTCTAGCATTTGTAAGCATTTTACAGAATGATAATTTTTTGACAAAAATCAACATTTGGACATCCTATAATAAGGTGTTTTTCTTTTGACATTTTTAAATATAATATAGTATGCCATTTTTTTTTTCCAGTTTTGGACACACTATAATTTAGTGTTTCTTGTTTCATATTTTTGGATATACTATACTATTACCCAGGTCCAACAGCATTTTTGGGTGAACTACACTATGACCAATTTTGGACATGTAATTAATTTTTTTGTCATCTAGAACAGGGGTTTCAAACTGATCCAGGAAAGGGCAGAGTGGCAGAAGCACACCTGAATCCAATCATTCAATCAGCTGAACTGTCTTCACTCAGTTGATTAGTAATCAGTATCACCTGTGCTCCTGCTTGGTTGGAACAAAAACCTGCAGCCACAGCGGCCCTTTACTGGATCAGTTTGACACCCCTGCTCTAAATTGTCCGTAGGTGTGAATGAGAGCATGAATCGTTTTCTGTCTTTATGTGTCAGCCCTGTGATAGTCTGGTGACCTGGGTGTCTAGCCCAATGTCAGCAGGGCAGTGCCCATTTTAGTCAGGGGCCAGGGGCCTTCACTCAGTATGTCCCCTAAAAAAAAAAACCCACTACAGATGCAGCAGAAGGAGCAAGAGGAGGAGGGGAGGATGTGAAACTAGAGCTCTCAGAGGATGATGAGGGTCAGGAGGAGAGCTCAGAGGTGAGTAAACTATTTGTAATGACTTATGTCACCATGACACATGCTATCACACAGGCTGAAATATTTGTGTGTTTCCAGCTATTAGGAGGACAGAAACCAACTGGTGGTTTTTGGACTTTTGAGTATTATCAGTCTTTCTTCAATGTGGACACAGTGCAGGTATGAGCCCCACCGTCACTACACATATTATCTATTCAGCTGCACTCATTACTGAGCAATTGACACAGGTGGCCTTATACAGTAGCTCACAAAAGTGAGTACACCCCTCAACATCCACCAGCTCCGTTGTGATTCCCTCCAGGCACGACAGACACAAGTGGTTTTCTTTTACTGATTTAATGAAGCTTCAAATCTTCATTTGCACCGTGAAAACTGTACACATAAAAGTGTGTCCCATGAAAGATATAATAAAAATATTTACAAAAATGTGAGGGGTGTATGACAAACCAAGATCAGAGAAATAAATGTTCATATTTTGTCATGGCAAATTGTTTTTGTTCTCTGGTTGAATACGCCATCATGTCATGCAGGTGTTGGACAGAGTTAAGGGGTCAGTGATGCCATTTCCAGGAAGAAACTTTATCAAACACCACCTTAAGAGTAACCCAGATCTTTATGGTAATGTATTACACTGGAAATAGTCTTTTATTATTCTATATTTTCTTTTAAATTAAAAAACCCTATGCTTTTGTAATCTGAAGGTTTGTGTGTGTGTGTAGGTCCGTTCTGGATCTGTGTGACACTCGTGTTCTCCGTAGCGATCAGTGGGAACTTGTCCACCTTCCTCAGTGAGATGGGGAAGCCTTTGTACCACTACAGACCGCAGTTCCACAGAGGTCGGTCCTCCACATTATACCTGAATGTTTATTACTTTGACTGAATCATGCTGACTCTCCCTCATTGTTTTGCTTTTTGCTAACAACAGTGACAATAGCCGCAGTAGTGATCTTCATGTACGCCTGGCTGGTGCCAATTGGTTTATGGGGTTTCCTGAGCTGGCGGCAAGGGTCTGAGAGGCAAATTGGAGGCTACTCCTTCCTGGAGACTGTGTGTGTCTATGGCTACTCCCTCTTCATCTATATCCCCACATCGGTGAGTCCGTCACTCTCACCTGAGTGTTACTCATGAATGTCAGGGCCAGACTATCCCGGTAAAGAGCACCATGTGTATTGGCTTGAAAGTCTGTGTAAAGACTGTGTAAAGATGATGGGTAAAAAAAAAATAGTCGGTGATCTAAACAGCTCAAATTAAACAACACTGGACCAAGAAATGACTCTTAAGGCACTCTGTAGGGCAGGGGTGTCAAACTGATCCGGTAAAGGGCCGAGTGGCTGCAGGTTTTTGTTCCAACCAAGCAGGAGCACAGGTGATACTGATTACTAATCAACTGAGTGAAGACAGCTGCAGGTGATTGAATGATTGGATTCAGGTGTGCTTCTGCCACTCTGCCCTGAAACCCCTGTTCTAGATGACAAAAAAAAAAAATTATAGTTTGTCCAAAATTGGTCATAGTGTAGTTCACCCAAAAATGCCTAAAAATGCTGTTGGACCTGGGTAATAGTATAGTATATCCAAAAATAAATTAAAATAAATAAATTTCGTTCATCCAGTTCTTTCAGAGTCCCCGCTTTCATTGATTGAAATGAACCAAACACATAACCCTGTCATTTCAGGTTTTATGGATCATTCCATTTGAGTGGCTACGCTGGACACTAATTCTGATTGCCATGGTGATCTCTGGTTCTGTTCTGGTCCTCACCTTCTGGCCTGTTGTCCGTGACGACACCAAGGTGATGGCAGTGACTACAGTTTTGACCATTGTGGTTTTGCACACGCTGCTGGCTGTCGGCTGTAAGGTCAGTGAGATACGTGGATTGGGCCTTATGTCAATTGGACATGTTTAAGCTTTACAGAATAGTACTTTTTTCCCCCCTTTTCTTTTAGATGTACTTCTTCCAGACTGCTGCAGTATATGTACCAACAGCTGCCACTACAACCCCCACGATAACACTGGCCACCAAAGCACACTGACCAACAGGAAGAAGGGGTAGGACGGAAGGAAATGAAGGCGGCCCCTGCTGTGTTTAGAATCACATGTGTGATCTGTTCAATGCTTGTGGTATTGAAATGCTGGGATGAGGGTGTGTGTGGTCTAAATTATCCTGGGGTGGTTCTACTGTGACTGAAGTAGCACCTGTTTATGGCAATAATTGTATATTTCTCCTGTGATGTTTCAGAATGTGGTACATTTTTATCAGCCTGACATGGCTTCCCTTGAAGATTCAAACACAAGTCCAGGAATAACTCATTATTCGAAGTGGAAAACTGTAAGACCCCTATCAGTCATTTCTTCTACAACAACACTACACTAAGCGTTTTTTTTTAATTCATCTAGTTTCTAAAACATCAGAAAATAGAGAGAAATCCCCCTCAGTTTCCTAACCCAAAGCCCAAGGTGACAGAAGAACGTTATTCACATTCCAGATGCACCAAAAAAACAAAATATACTGAATTAACATTATCTCAGAGAATAGCCTCAGCAGCAGTTGCCATAGCAGGAAAAGCACAGGTGTTATTGATTCATTAAAATGAACTATATCAGGAGCCTGTAAGTGTAGCAACTAAATGTAATTCAATCAATATTTTTTTTTACACTTGTACTTGTACAATTTTGCTTTCTTCACATCAAATTGTTCAAACTTGGAGTCCAAGGAACCAAGTAAAGTAATTCTGCATCGTAGATATCAGGATTTCTGACAGTGTTGATTGACATGTCAATAAGGAAAACTGTCAGAACCGCTCCGTATTTGGAAAAATTCACTAATTTAGGCTATTTAAATGTTATGACTACAACGGCAACAATAATGTGTCACCACAAAGTTTGTTGATTGGCACACCTGATTAAACTATATTATATCATGAAGTGTATTAATACTTGGTTGGTATTCCTGCACACTAACTATTAATATGCAAAATATCCACATAATAGGCACTACAATTTTTTTTTTTTTGCCCACAAAATCCCAATATACCAGTGCAACAATCCTCTGAATTAAGTTAAAATACTTTGTTTTGTCACCAAATCGACTACTTTATATTTTTTTCGATCTACTTTGTGCTTTGCTAATGAGTGAATATTAGCATGCAAACACTGGAAACGTAGCTGCTAAAGTTGGCATATTTATTTACTTATTATTTTAAGTATGCATTACCTCAGTTGTACCTCCATACAGCATCTAGCCTGGCTGTTGGCCTGCTGTAAAACCACGCGATAAACGACATATCGACTAATATTATCCGTCTACTAATCAATTTCTTGAAGGAAGGGAACAATCCAGATGTCAATGCTGAGTTATGCATGCGTTTGATGGGCTTCTGCTGATTCAGAACACTACTTCTACCTGTAAGAAACCATGAAGAGTTCAGCCTGCTAATGTTCACTAGTTGCTTTCACTGAATTAATGCTTTATAGTAAATTAAGGAATAGATTCATGTGTGCAGAGCTATTTATTCTCAACTGTGATAATGTTCAGGGATTATTTTTTTGTTAATAAACTGAGTGCTTCATCCAGTATGTCATCAATTACTGAAGTTCTCAACAACAACATTGCATGCATGACCACTTAGTATTACAACTGTTGGGATTATGGTATTGGTGCTATGCCTCAAAAGGTGTTTTCACACCGGGGTCGGTGCCCGGCCGGTGCCTAATTGCGAACAAGTTCTTTGGTTTCACACCACCGAAGAGCCGGCTCTGAGCCGGAAAAACTGGTTCTACAGCTGCACCAACTCTTTGCTGGTCTTGAACCGCGAACCGCTTACGTCTGGGGATGGGTTGGGTTATCGTGACTTACACGGCAATACGAAAACGTGTATTATTCATGTTATTTGATATGTTTTAATGCAGTGTTATTGATACGGCTGGCGTTAGCGAGCTAGCAATACTCGTTATTAAAACGTAACCGCTGTCCATGGTGATTAAGACGAGCACCACGCATGTGTTGTACCCATAGACTGTAAAAATAAATGGCATACTATATTATATTTAAAAATGTCAAAAGATTTGTCAAAAAACTATCATTCTGTAAAATGCTTACAAATGCTAGAATTGGCCCTGTTATACTCTGTGAAAACATAATACAGCATAATATGTCCAAACATGGCAAGAGCACAGGTGATCCTGATAATTAATCAACTGAGTGAAGACTGTTCAGGTGATTGAATGATTGGATTCAGGTGTGTTTCTTCTTGGTTGGAACAAAAACCTGCAGCCACAGCGGCCCTTTACTGGATCAGTTTGACACAACAAACCCCAGACTCAGACCCAGGGGACCAGTGTTTGTGTCCCGTGTAAAACCAAGACTGAATGTTGTTATTTGGAGTCAACCAGTTAGGTGTACAAGTAGTTGTTTAAGTCAAACCCTGTTCTTTTACTCTAACCTTTGTCAAGTGTTTTTTTTTTTGCCTATAGCAGTAGTTCCCAAATGGTGTGTCATGAGAAAAGTCCAGGTGAGCCATGGGATTTTGTGACAACCATACATTATTAATGCAGCACTTTGGTGTGCCTTGGGCAAAAAAAAGTTTTTGCAAAGCCATGCAAAGAGAAAGTCATATAAACAAAATCCCAAAAACTTCTCTGGGCTCAAGCTCAGCTGACTCAAAGTAGTCTGATGAGTTTTTTTTTGCTAATCCTGGATGTTGTGTCCTCTGGACTAAAGAGAAGGACAATCCAGATTGTTACCATCACAGAATCCAAAAGCCAGCATCTGTGGTGGTATGGGGGGTGTTAGCATTAGATGACTTCATGGGGAATGGTCACATCTGTGAAGGCACCATTACACAGTTGTAATCATGCCCCTATCCCAACTATTTTGGAACGCATTGCTGCATCAAATTCAGAAAAATTAACAACAAAGTTAACCAGTTTTAACATTAAATTGTTGTCTTTGTACAGTTTTCAGTTGAATATATATCTAAAATGTCTGTGTTTAAAAAAAAGGGGGGTTGTAATTAAAATTAACACCAACCCTTTGATAATAAACCAGTTGGGGGGTTTTTTTCTCATCAAATCCCTGTGAAGTCAGGCTGGACACAAAGTAAACAGCACCTGGCACTGTCTGACAACAACAGGAAGGTGACCTGGTCTGATGATGAGCAGCTGTACCTCAACCATCCAGAGACATTCGACCACTGCGATCAGCTGCTGTTTTGAAATGGTCCGAGTGGGCACTGTCACTCGGAGGTTACAAAGATGCTGTCAATGACCTGCAGAAGAATCCATCGAGGAGGAGACGGTGATGATCGCAGGTTTGGAAGGTGTGAGCAGTCCTGTCCTGGAACCTGGAGTGCTTTGAAGAGAACGGTTACTCCATATGTCACAATAACAAAAGAAAAGATATTCCTCTCCCCGTTGCTGACTCACAGAGTACCAGTGTATGTGAACTGTTTCTACTTCTGTGGGTCTCATTCCTCAGTGTCTCTGTGGAAGATGTAGGACAGACTGCTGCAGTGTAGAAGTCCTGCAAGTCAATATTTTATTTAGGAACAGATGTACAAGCAGCTGAATGTACTTAAGCCCATCAAAAGCAAAAGTACTTTATCTGCAGTGAAATGTTCCCTGTGATGATTCGACAAAGGGCCTCAACTAGACACTGCATTTTGTGAGGGGTCACAAGTCAAATAGTTGGCAACCTCCGATTTACTCTTAAGAAATATGTGACACAATGTACAATGGATATAAAAAGTCGACACACCTCTGTTAAAATGCCAGTTTTTTGTGATGTAAAAAAAAATGAGACAAAGATAAATCCTTTCAGAACTTTTTCCA
>CAFUXE010001138.1:23535-34318 GCA_903364295.1 Serranus cabrilla
GACGCCGATGCGGGTGAGGACGTGTTGCCGTGACAACCCTTCTCGGGGGACGCCGTCAGCGAAGGTCTCGGCGCCGTCGGCTCCGGGTTCACAGAGGTGACGCATGAACAGAGAGACGTACGCTCTGAGAGGGAGACACACAAACAGAACAACACATGAAGAGAAGGAAATATGTAGAAAATAAACTTACAGCTAATTATGAACAGTAACTTTGTGCTTTTACTGCTTTTATGATATTTAAAATCTTTCTCTCTGCTTATTAATTTAACTTTAATGAACAAAAATGCAGAAAAAAAGACGTAAAACAGGCAATAATTACATTAAAATAACAAAATAAGCAGATTAAGAAGAAGTCAAGGTTTGATGATTTAAAGACAATTATGTAATGAAATACAGAATAAATTCAGATTCTCCCCCAATAAATAATAATAATCATATTTTAATCAACTTTAAGTCTTAAACTGGTATTTTAAAGTCTTTGTTACCCAACAGACATTTCCTCTGTGTGGGACTAATTAATAAAATCTTATCTTAACTTATTTTATTTCAACATTTGTCAAATAAATTCGCAAAAATAAAGAATAAAAAATAAACTTTTCAACGTTTCTTTAAAAAAAAAAAAAAAAGATTTCTGTCATTTCAGCTGTTATTCTGCACAAAAAACATGTTTGAGTTGTTCCCACTTCTAGCCATGATTATGCTGATTCCACAGAACTGCAGGACTTTTTAAAATATATTTAAAATATTGCATGAAAAAAACAAAGCCTGGGTGAGTAAAAAACACCCTGAAACCACTTTGATTGTACATATTCACTTTTCCTGCTACTTTAAACTTTGACTCCGCTCCAGGGTGATAAAATAAAAAAGTACATATTTATTCCACCACATTTATCTGAGAGCTATAAAAGAAATAAAAAGCCTCAGTGAGCAACAAAAAACGAGCGTTTCTCACTTGAACTCCTTCTCAGATTTCCCCCGCAGGTCTCGGACCAGCCACTGAGTGGTGAAGGCGTCCTGGGGCGGCATCCCGTAGCGCATCACGGCGTTCAGGAAGGCTTTCCTCTGCCGGGAGTTGAAGCCCAACACCTCGATGTTGCCTCCCACCCTGGCCAGCAGGGGGGGCAGCGGCTTGTCCTTGTCGTTCCTCAGACCTTTCCTGCTCGGCCTGCGAGAGTTGGCTGCAGAGGACAAACACACACCAGGTGATTAGACGGATAATAAACACATAATCTGCTTTATATCTTTAGTTTCTGCACATCACACACCTGCTGTTTCACGGTTTGGCATAAAAAGATTCATGTTTAGATTTTATAAAGCAAACAAGGCTTCTAATTAAACTTTTCTAAATGAACCATGATTGTTCTGGTACCGTATTTTTCAGATTTTTCCTGAGCAGAGCAGGAACATGAGGAGGTCAGAGGTCAGAGGAGCTCAGACAAAGACTTAAATCTCACCACACCGTCCCTGCTGGCTGCCATATTTAAGAGCATTCTGCTGTGTTTGTGTGGCTGTTAGAGTCACGATTGTGGCAAAAGTAGCAACTTTTACATGCCTATATTTAGAGGATTATAACAGTTTTCCAATAGAATTAATCTGGTTTTTAAAAAAAGAGAAACTTTTCTGTGTACGTCACATTTTGAGACACAACAAAAAGCCAAAATGTGGCCAGAAACAAACAAGGTAAGGCTCGTTTTTACCCGAGCAGGAAATTAATTTTCCTTTTTAAAGGTTTTTTTTTTTAACTAAACTGATGAAATGTGTTTGTTAACTTCCTTTTTTCCCTGTCACCAAGAAAAGACGTCATGAAACAGATTTTAAGGGTATCAACATGCAATAAAGTTAAGAAAAAGGAGAAACGTCCTAAAAGGACTTAAAATCCTTTAATTTGGTCAAAAATCGACGGTGCTCCTTATGTCTGAATTCTGGTTGTGCTTTCTGACGATCAAACTGATTTTATGTGGCACACGGCGCTAAAAAATCTGTCAAAATGTTTTAGTACGAAGAAGTTAAACTATGAAGTTGCACCGACTGATGGATTGTCGGAGAATTACGGCGTCCGTATCAGGAGTAAAACGTACTGAGCTTCATATAATATCAAAGTGTGTGAAGCGCATTTCAAACTCAAGGCAGTCAGTCAAAAAGTGAGCATGTTGTTCTGTATTTTATGTGTTACAACTGATGTTGAGAGTTTTTGTGAATGAGTTGAATAAAGTTTGACTTATCTGACTGTTTTATTTCCCTAAATGCTTCTTACGGTAAATAAAAAACTTTAGATATACATATAAAACAAACATTTCCTCTGCAGACAAACACAAACAAAGTCTCACCTTCTGTCCGCTCGTCAAAGTCCTCGTCTCCCTCTTCAGACGCCACGGAGTAATCTGATTGGCCGTCAGACTGGTCGTCCTGCCAATCAGCTGCGAGCGAAAATAAAAGACATTTTTTTGTTTAATTTCGTTCAGTCAGACACTAAAACTGGCTTTGAAGTGTTTCATGGAGCTCTTTAAAGGGGCCAGAATGCTTCGTCAGAAGAGTTTAAAATTAGGTTTTACAAAACATACAACTACTAATTATAATTAGATGCTGAAAATATTTGTTATAACATCAGCAGGAATATAGAAAAGTTGACCGTTTTTATCTGTATCAAAGCTGAACAAAAAGCCTTGAACTTCTGGTTACTTCTGTCTTAATAACTTATTTTTTTAGTCGAGTTTCATTCAGGAAATTTGTATAAATCTGTAATTATCTTTCATAGATAATCATGTTTATTTTCTTGCATTAAGATATAAAAAAACTATTTAATACTGCACTAAAACTTGAGTTTCTAGAGTATTTATTTATATTAAAACGATAATAAAACGCAGTGAAGTGAGTAGAAAGTTAAAATCTGTGAGGTTAAAGTCATTCAGGACACCAAATGAGTCCCGAACGCTGTTTTTCCTTGTGACAAAGCATCTCCGAGCCTCTTTAGAAAGCTGATAAGAGTTTAGAAAAGGAGCAAAGATCACCTCTGTCCTTACCTCTGTCCTCTTGTGAGCCGTCGTTGTAGTTGACCTGCTTGCGGATGCGTTTGCCTTTTCCGAGGTTTCGGGCCAAATCCTCCTGCTGCTGCTCGTAGTGGTGACGCAGCAGCTTCTCCCAGTAGTCGGGGTCCACGCTCTCCTCCTGCTTGATGATCTCCCGCTGCACCTCCTCCTCCTGAGCAGAGCGGGAACATGAGGAGGTCAGAGGTCAGAGGAGCTCAGACAAAGACTTAAATCTCACCAAACCGTCCCTGCTGGCTGCCATATTTAAAGAGTGTTCTGCTGTATTTGTGTTGCTCTGTTAGAGTCACGATGGCGGCAAAAATAACAACTTTTACATGCCTATATTTAGTGGATTATAACATTTTTCCTATAGAATTAATCTGGTATAAAAAAAAGAGAAAGTTTTCTGTGTACATCACATTTTGAGACACAACAAAAGGCCAAAATGTGGCCAGAAACAAACAAGTTAGGCTCATTTTTACCCGAGCAGGAAATGCATTTTCCTTTTTCAAGGTTTGTTTTTTTTGCTTTGTGAGTTAATTGATATAAACTAAACTGATGAAATGTGTTTGTTAACTTCTGTTTTTCCCTGTCAAGAGGAAAAAAGGCGTCATGAAACAGCAATTTTAAGGGTATCAACATGCAACAAAGTTAAGAAAAAAGGAGAGACGTCCTCCTTCTCTCTGTCAAACACACTAACTGTGTTGAAGCACTAAGTTTGCACATAAAGTTTGCGTGTCTGGATAATAAATGCACATTTTTTGCATGTTTTGCAGTTTGGATCAGTTTGCATCACGGCTTGGTGGATGCAACTGGCTGCAGAGCTGCAACCCTTTAAATACAACCAGTGTTTTAATCAGATAATAACATGAAATGTAAAAAAATAGGTTTGACTCAAATGAAAAACTGCATGAGATCAAAATGTAAACAGCTTGAAATGGTTAAAATTGAGATGTAAAAGTGATGGTTTTCTTTGCGATTAGAATAAAAAGCTCAGACTACAAAAAAAAGGATGATTTTGACTATTTAAAAAACAAGCAAAGACGTTTAAAAGAAGATATCTGCAGCCACACGAGGCGCTTCAGCACACGGTCACAAAAACAGCTTGAAGTGTGATGATGAAACGTGCACGGCGCTCACCTCCTCCTCCTCGTCCTTCACCACGTACTGAGCCACCTTGAAGGAGCTCAGGTACTCGTTCATGCTCTGCAGCTCCGTGTCGTCCGTGGCGTCCTGGTTCCTGTCCAGCAGACGGTCGATGGCCTTGTCGTCGTAGTGAATCACGCTGCTGTCCTCCTCCTTGTTCTTGTTCTCGCCTGAACAAACAAACAAACAAACAGGTTAAATCTCTCCTCGGTGTCTTCGTGCTCCTGTACGTTTCTCCAGATATCTGCGTACGTTCGAACTCGTCCTTGAAGAGCTGCTCCGTTCCAAACTTCAGGATGTCGTCCAGCTCCTGTTTGGACATGGAGCCCGTCTTGGAGCCGAGTCCGGGTCGCACCACCAGGTGAGTCAGCATCATCTTCTTCTTGGCAACCTGGACGGAAAAGAAACGATGAGCACGAGTTAAAGTGTGACGTGTGCTTTCTTTAAAGCTTTTTTAGTAGCGATAGAAACCGGTTTTGTTCGAGTCTTGCAGGTAAATAAAAAAGCTCAGAACTGATTGTTCCTCTTTTGAAAACAAAAGAGTTTCCAGGTGTGAGCAGCACTCGGCTGACAGTCTCACTGTGTTTACCTGAGTAATCCTCTCCTCCACAGACGCCTTGGTGACGAAGCGGTAGATCATCACCTTCTTGTTCTGTCCGATACGATGAGCTCTGCTGAACGCCTGAAACACAGAGAGACGAGTTAGAAACAGTCAGAACTTAAGCTGAAGAAGGCTGGAATATATTGTTAAAAAACGTCAAAATCCTGCAAAAATTTCTGGATTCTTCTGCCCTGAGCTTCACTTTCTTCTCCATAAAAACTGGTAGACATGGAGGGAGTTTGGAGCCGTTTTTCCGGCTGTACCTGGATGTCGTTGTGAGGGTTCCAGTCGGAGTCGTAGATGATGACGGTGTCGGCGGTGGCCAGGTTGATGCCCAGACCTCCGGCCCTCGTCGACAGCAGGAAGGCAAACTGCTGAGCGCCAGGAGCTGAGGAGGGAAATCACAGACGTTTAAAGGAAGTCGAAGGAAGGAAGATTCCTTATTTAATAACAGAATTAAAAAAGCTGAATATTGAAGTTTGCATCATGAAGTTAAGAGCTAAGTGAGACGTTTTTTCAAGGACGTAATATCTAGAATAATAGCTCCGAAATATCAGAGAGAAGCAAACAGAAAACACTAAAATATGCATTTGAGAGCAAACTTCACAGGGACAAAGAAGAAGTAAATCAGGGGTTAAAGTCACCGTCCAAACACTAAACTCTCCAGACTCTCCACGCCTGATACTTCTCTGGAGAGACTTTTAAAGATGAAGGAAATAATCAAGAGTTTCATGCTCACCGTTGAAGCGATCGATGGCTTCCTGCCTCATGCCTCCCGTGATTCCTCCGTCAATCCTCTCGTACTTGTAACCTTCGTTCTCCAGGAAGTCCTCCAGCAAGTCCAACATCTTGGTCATCTGCAGGAAACACGGGAGACGGATCGTTAGGAAAAGGCTCGTTTGGATCATTTTAACATCTCGCTCGGCCTCGTAGAGATCATGCTACCTTGTGTTCTAGTTTATTTTTATTCATATTCCTGTGAGCTGATATTTTACAGAAAACATTCATCAGACTGAAAAGAACAGATACTTAGGCTGTTAAAAGGGAAAAAGGAAGAATGCTAATTAAAAGAGAAAGTATTCACGTACGAGTGCCGAGTGAAAGACGTGTTTTACCTGAGAGAAGATGAGCACTCGGTGTCCTCCGTCCTTCAGCTTCCTCATCATCTTCTGCAGTAACAGCAGTTTCCCAGCAGCTTTAGTGAGAGAGTTTCCATCGTACATCCCGTTGGGCATCTTTGGAGCTTCCTGTTTGGAGAGAATGAACAAACATTTAGTCTGATATTTAAAAATAATGCTTCCTAAAACGTCGATACGCCCCAAATAAACCTCTCAAGTAAAAATGAAATAAGTCTTGACATTTTGAGTTGATTTCATGAGTTCAAAGTAAAAGTTAATGCATGCTTTTATGTCATTTAATCTGAGCTTTTCCCTAATAAAACAGAGCTTGTCGTACGATAGCAGCCGCGGGGAAGAGGTAGGGGTGGTTGCAGCATTTCTTGAGGTCCATGACGACGTTGAGCAGAGAAACCTGGTTTCCGCCTCCTTTCGTGTTCAGAGCCTCAAAGTTTTTCGTCAGGATGAATTTGTAGTACTTCCTGCAAACATGCAAAGCACACAGTTACCATTTTATTCTCTCGTCTCTGTTCAAACGTGTAAAACTCGACAGAGAAGCGGGACTGACTTCTGCATGGGGCTGAGCTCCACTCGGACGATGAGCTCCGTCTTGGAGGGCATGTGTTTGAAGACGTCGGCCTTCAGCCTCCTGAGCATGTGAGGACCCAGCATGTCGTGCAGCTTCTTGATCTGGTCTTCCTTCGCGATGTCGGCGAACTCCTCCAGAAAGACTTCCAGTTTACTGCGAACAGAGAGGCAGACGGGTCAGCTGACGGCTTCACTGTTGTTCTGTATCGTTTGCAAACCTTTTCACTTCTCTTTTGATTGAAACTCTTTCTTACAGCTCTCAAAGTTACTTTTAATTTGTGTTTGTTGGTTTGTAAAGCAACATGTATAAAAATCTGAGAGGTTGCATGAAGGTTAGTAATAGAAAAGCATGAAAAATGCACCAAATTAGGTTTATTTTTGCAGATTTTCTTTGCATTCCTGGATATTTTTAACCCTGAAGGATCTGCACATCAACAGAGAAGAAAAGCAGCTAAACTTCAGTGCATGAAAACAAACAGGAACGAGGTTTCCCCTGTAGAGGAAGACGTGCATGAGGACCTACCTGAACCTCTCCGGTGTGAGGAAGTTGAGCAGGTGGAAAAGCTCCTCCAGGTTGTTCTGCAGAGGAGTTCCAGTCAGCAGCAGCTTGTGCTGCAGAGGGTAGTTGTTCAACACCCGGAAAAACTACAACAGGACAAAAAACAGCATGTTTACAACAGCTTCAGTCACACAAATGACTCTCTCTTTTAGAGACAGTTCAACATAAACTGATCCTAAGCTTTATTCTTCTGATCCTGAGCGTTTCGTACCTTGGACTGGTTGTTTTTCAGCCTGTGGGCCTCGTCCACCACCAGGCAGGCCCAGTCTATGGAGCCCAGGATGGCCATGTCGATGGTGATCAGCTCGTAGGACGTCAGCAGGACGTGGAACTTCACCGACGAGTCTTTCTGTTGGAGGAAAACGACACAAAAAGAGGTTTGAGTGCGTTTGTTTCCTGCGGTTTCTGTCCCCGTGAGAGTCTCGTCCCGTCCCGTCGGCTCTCACCTTCATCCTGGACGCCTTCTTCCCTCCGCGGATGGCGTTGTCCTCGAAGGAGAACTCGTTCTCCCTGATGACGGCTCTGCTGTCTTTGTCTCCGACGTACGTCACCACGTACATGTCAGGAGCCCACATCTCAAACTCTCTCTCCCAGTTAATGATGGTGGAGAGCGGAGCGCCCACCAGGAACGGCCCCTTAGAGTGACCCTGAAAGACAAGAGGTCACCTTAAACACTAAACATAAAGATCTGAACACATTCATTTACTCATAATAACGACTGTATCCACTCAGAAATACAGCAACCAGCATCTGTTTTTAATGTGAACTCACATTAGAGGAGCAGCTTTCCTAAAAATCAGAACTGGAGATACGAGCGAAAAATACATTTAAAAATATTAATGGTTTAAATTTAACTTTATGGTCCTGAGAATAAGTTGCAGCATATATTTTCTTCAACTTCTTTTAAAGGCAGGATGCTTAATGTCGTTAACTTTCAGGTGATAATTACAGCTGATTAAAAACAATTCATCAGATGATTATCGTCTTTGTTAATGAATCCTTTGTGCTATAATCAAGATAGAAGATGTTTTAAAATATTTTTATCTGTGCATGAGTCCAAAACCTGAAAAAATATTCAATTAGAGAAGACTTGAAAACCTGAAATATGGTTAATTTATCAATTAATTAATCAATTATCAAAATTGCACCAGATTAACTGTCTAATTTTTACACCTAAAGACTGAAGACTAACATCCTGATATTGATCATTAAACTCAACATCCACCTTTCGTCTGACCTCGTCTGCATTATATTACATAAAATATGAATTAACTGGATATTTTTATTGTTACATGTGATGAAAAACAAAAACTGCAGGTATTTAAAACACATAAACAACAACAAAGGTGAAATCATTTGTTGTCCTGCTGCTCTGACAGGAAGTGTGTTGTGGCCTCCCACCTGTAGGTGGCAGCAGCTGCACACGTGTTCAGCCTCTGTGAATGTTTACTGTTTGAGATTTAACTTAATGTCGTCAGATTTCACCTGACTTACACAAAATGGCTGAATGGCTCCCGGCCAATAGGACGACAGCTACCTACAGCCAGCAGCTCACAGGGAGGCTCAGCAGAGCCTCAACCGCCAAGAATCAGCCTTTTAAAACCAGATATGAAGCTCATTTAATAAAGATAATGAAGAGGGAAAACCTTTGTTCTGTGCTCATGTTTCCATACCTCCTTGTACAGCGAGTAGAGGAAGACGGCCGTCTGCACCGTCTTTCCCAAACCCATCTCGTCGGCCAGGATGGTGTCGGTGCCCTGAGCCCAGGAGAAGCGCAGCCAGTTGAGTCCCTCCAGCTGATAGGGGTGCAGCGTGCCGCCCGTGCTGTCCAGGTACTCGGGCTGCCGCTCGAACTTTATCGTCGGCTGGAGCAGAGAGGAGAGTTCACACGGTTACATGAGGAAAAAAAACAGTTTCTACAAGTTTAACTTTAATTTAAACCAAACAAAGATGTGTTTTTCTGAAGTTTATGTCTGAGCTTGACTAAAGAATTCAACTTTATTCAGACTCAGCATCCAGATTAAGAACAACAAACAACAACAAAACATTAAAACAGTTTCATATAAGCCACTATAAGAGATCCTGTTTAAAAAAAGACGACAGCTCTCCCAGTGTTTCCACAAAGTTTGTCACAAAAGACATGTTTGTTTTTTTACAACTGAAAAAGTATTTATTAAGAAGCTCTGCTGCACTTTATAACATGCTTATTTTTACTTCCATTTCTTTCACTTTGGATGCTTTTAATATGTTCAATGTGAAACACTTTGAGCTGCTTTTCCAGTAAGAAGTAAAGTTTTATTATTCATTATTATAAATTTCCTAAAATCTGCGACTTAAAGAAACTCGGGGAAAGCTTGAGGATGTTTGTCACGACTACAAATAGCGTTTAAAAGCAGTTAAATTGTGATTTCGGTTGGATTTTGTTTCCTCCTGAACTGTGAACAAAAAAGTTTAATTATTGGTATGAAGTGGCAGGTAACTCTGTATCATGCAGCCTTGAATAAAAGTCAAATACTAAAAATTTTAGGCTTAAAAACTAGTTATATGTTTAGTTCTTTATGTACTGCTTGTTCTTCTGTAACAGTCTGTAAAATCTGCAGTATCCTAAATAATTGAGCAAAATAATTGAGCAAATGAACACGTGTTTGTGGGAGACTTTGCAACAAGAACGGCACGAGAAAAGTCCAGAGTTCTGGTTTTACAGAAGAGTTTGAGAAGACGTTACAACCTGAAAACCTTCAGTTCTGGGCTGATTTGTCAGAGTTGTAACTAAATGAGTTTTTAATGTTAAAACTTTGACTTACGTCGACCACGGGGTTCTCTGGAGGTCTGTCGGGACGCTTCACTCTCCCCTTCACCTTGATCTTCTTGCCGGGTTTCCCCTCGTCTCCCATCATCAGCTCTCTGAAACACACACACACACCGTTCATGAAGTAAAGAGTGTTATCTGTTATCTGTGACACACTGCAGTTTGAAGGTGTGTGTTAAAGTGTGTGTGTGTCTCACCTGTGGTTCCAGTACTGAACCTTGTAGGTGTCAAACTCGGGCACGTCCATGTCGTCGGCCTCCCAGGTGGCCTGGTCGTACGCCAGCTCTCTCCACTTGATCAGGTAGTGGATGTTGTTCTTCCTGTCCACGCTGGAAACACACAGAGGAGGAAAAGTTAGGGTTGGAAAATGATTCCTGACACTGGAGCTGGTGAACGTTTCTTCTCCAAACATACTGAATCGTCTCTCGTTCATTCGATTAGAAATAAATCAGATTTGGTTATTTTATCTCTTGTATCAGTGCCGACATCTCGGGCATCTAATTCTTTAAATACTAAAGATATTAGCAGAGCCTTATTTATAGAAAATGTGCAGAAACATCAGGTTTAAACAGACTAATGAGACTGAAGCTTCATTTACAATGCTGCAATACAAAATCAACATTTGTATCGCGGGCAAACTATTCAATTTGAGTATAATTCATCAAATAAACCTCTAATTTGTTGTCGACACCTGAGGGAGTTTCAGTTTCAGAGCGTTTTAACTGCCGACTTGTAGATTTTTTCTTGATATTTCTGCTTCTACTATAACAAAGAAAGTAGTCAACATAGTAGAAGGTAAAGTTCTTGTTTTCTCATTTCTAAGTTGTGTTTGTTGTTATTTTCCTACTTTATTACGCTGCAGCTTGTAGACAAAGTTATAAAAAACATGCATCAAAGATTTGTGGCTAATAATATAAATATAAAATCTGCACAGGATGT
>CAFUXE010001139.1:0-36477 GCA_903364295.1 Serranus cabrilla
GTGATCAAACTTTAAAATGCCTTCAAACGCCTAAAAATGCTTAAAATGTCCAAATTTCAGTGTGTTGATACATATTATAGCCTAATCTATCCAGAAATGATATAAAAACACCATGTTAAAAATGGCCCAATTTTCAAAAAGTCATACTATAGCATGTCGTTTTTTTTTTCCGGGCCAATTTTCAACTTTATTAAAAATGCACCAAATTCGCAGGATAGCTTTATTAGAGTCTGTTGATGCGTGTCATGGTGATATCTTTTGAAGAAGGATAGAAAAACACCATATTATGAGATGTTTTTGTCAAAAATGCTTAAAATGGCCCAATTAGAGTTTGTTGATTATATGTATCATCAGACCATAATTTTTAGGCATTTTCAATTTTGAAAAAAATGACATACTATAGTATGACTTTTTTCTCCTAATATCGTGTTCTTCTTTCATTTGTGGATAAACTATACTACTACATGTATCCTTCCATATTTTACTCTAAGATGTTTCTATTAAAATGTTTATGAAGTTGTGAGGACATACTCTATTATGAAGTGTATAAAAATTTTAACAAGTATTAAACTATGATTTTATTTTTTGGATTTTATCTTTTTCAGCAACATGCTATACTGTGATATTATGATGAAAAATTTAATATTTTTATGTTTTTGAGGACATAGTATTCTATGACCTTTCTATTAATTTCTCTTTTATTACATTGATGACATACTATACTACAAAAGTTTTTATGAAAAATCTTGTATTTTATGACACTTTGGATGACATACTATATATACTATGACCTTTTTAATACACAGGTGATATTCTACCAAGATATTCTAGTCGTCCTAATCCACAGCCACATTTTCCAGCTCGTCCTGGGGAACCCAGAGGTGCTCCCAGGCTGGATGAGATATTTAATTTCTCCTGTGTGTTTTGGGTCTCCCTTTGGGCCTCTTAACAGTGGGACATGCCCGATAAACTAAGCAAAGGATCAATGGCTTTACACCGAGCTCCCTCCAAATTCAAACTTCTTCGTCTTCAGTTTTCTTCAATTTCTAAACAATGTTGTCCCATACAAACACATTCATATCCCATAAAGATATTAAACTATTGAATTTTATATATTAATTAAGATACAGAGGAATGGCCGATTTGCTCACTGTTAAATGTCAGAGATTGTGATAAGATAATGGGAAATAAAAAGCATTAAATTGCTTTTAGCGCATGATCAAAAGAGCTTATAATTTTTACATTGACATGAGCATGTTCTGGAAAAGAGGGGCCAACTCCTTTAATTAGTCCAGGCAGAGTGTGTTTGTGCTCAACTGGTGGCTATTTGTACGAGGAATGAATCCAATCAGTGACAACCCAACTGGCAGCGCTCAGTGCCAGCCTGAACACTCATCCTTTGAATGAGAACAAAAGTATAAGTTTCCACAGACGACAGAACCCCTCATATGTTGTAATTCTGAAATAGATGTTTTGTAAACTTTGTTTCCATTAATAGAGTTATGTTTTATATTTTTGACACGAAATTACCAATGGGAGCTTTAGTTCAACTGTTTGAGACAAGCTGCACAATTTTGTAACATCCGAGCACACTGCAGCTTCTTCTTCTACTCCAGCTCCACTACAGGAGCTGCAATAAGAGGCATTTCTACACTGCAATGAGTCATGGCTGGGTAGAAAAGAACTTAATTCTTTAAAAAGTACTATAAAGCACTTTATTTACTATAAATGTACTATTTATTTACCTTAAAGTACATTTTTATGTTTAAACCCCTCTAAAGTATGCCTCATACTTCTATGAAAGTATGAAAGTATGTGATTGAGACTCACCCACTATCTTCTTCCAGAATCTCATGCACCGTTAAGAGAATATCAAGTCTCAACTACAATAAGGAATGATTCATTGATTGGTGTCTCTTTAAATCAGACTCAGCTGTATTTGTTTTGGCTGCTTGTAATTCCCCCAATGTTTATCCTCCTGTTAAATTATTATCAAACCCATAATAGTGACACATTTCACCTTTAGTGCAAGTTATGATGATGATGTGTTCATTTTATTACATAACCCATGTGCAGATTGGATCATAGAAACATGAGGAATGTTTGAGAAATGAGAAATATCGCAGCTTTCACTAACTCCTAACTCTATCTGTAATTACCGTACAACCAGAGGGTTTGATATGTTTTTCCAAATTTAAAGCTGATAAAAGTTAAGTCAACATGTTCTCATACTTAAATGACAGAATAGTTAACCAGTGACTCTCAAAAAGACGTATATGATCGTTCTATTTTACATTGTTAAACAGCTGCAATTGTAAACTCAACCACGTGACTGTTTCATGGCTCCCTTATATTTGTGACTTATTCTATAACATACTGTTATGCCCCAGTCTGGGGGCCTAGGACATGGCATGAAAAGGCCCCATCTTCCCCAAGTAGCCACAAACAACGACTGGCTTAAAGGTCAAGGAAATATTTATTTACAGAGATAACTCGAATCATTACAGGTAAATTCTTAGGTTTCAGGGTGGACTAAGGCCAAAGTAACAAACTAAATGTTTCTATCTGAAAAATAAGAAATCTTACTGAGAAAACAAATGACAACAAAACTTACCTCCCTAACGAATTAAACGGGAGAAAAACGGATAAAAAAACTGGCCGTCCACCCTTACTACACAACACTGAAATCACCTAGTTAAACTAAACAAAAGTGTGACGGTTGGAAGACGAGCAGGAGGAGAAGGAAATGCCTGCTGCCTGCTGCTATCGGCGGCCGCCATCTTGGCTGGTTATGTATCATGTGGTTTCGGCTGCAGCCAATCCCGGCCAGGGTGTGAACCTCTCCACCAATCAAACCGCAAACAGCAAAGCAAAATTTGCATACAAACAACAGAAAACAAAGATGCAGGGCACACGTACAAACAGCAGTTTGCACAAAAAACATACTATACTGTGACATTTTAATGACATTTTTTCAATATATTTTTATGTTTTTGGCCACATACTATACTATGATGTTTCTATGCAAACTAAATATTTTATGACTTTTTTTTGATGACATACAACATTATGACATTTTTTAAATTTTTTTGGTGACATTTTCAACAACACACTTAATTTTTATGCTTTTGACCACATACTTTATTATGATATTTCTATGAAAAAATCATGTATTTTATGACATTTATGACGACAAACGATACTATGAAGTTTTTATGAAAGCTGTTATATTTTTATGTTTGTTTTATGAAATATTTGAGAAATAGGATAGGTGTAGTAACCTCCACCCGACTCACTCCACAGAGTTTATCGCTCCTTATTCTATGTCAGCTGACTTCCTCATTTGCTCCCTTACAACAAAATATGAGTCGCAATAAGTTGCTTACATAGTTCATGTTCATGTTTAATTCAGATAGTGCAATCACTTCTGACTGCAAGAAAAGGAAGAAAATGTTTACAGGTGTTTGTATGACAAACAGGCAATCTGCTAGAGAACAGCAACATAAAAGAAAGAGGAGCAAACTGTGGTAAAGTTATACTGTACAGACATGGAGAACAAACAGACTGCAAGACAGATGGAGAGAAATAGACTGGCAGAAAAGCAGACAGAAGGAAAAGTATATTGATTCAAAACATGGATGTGTGAAGAAAGAGAAAATGAGATCGCCTATTATAGAAACAGGCTGCAGAAGGCACACAGTGTTTGAATGAATGGGCCCCTTCGTCCCGAGGCAGGTGCATCGCATTATTTCCTCTCAATCAAAGCCGGTGTCATTGTCACTGGCAACACGGCCTCACCCCTGTTCTGCATTCACTGTTAAAATTCAGAGAGAAGTCTCATCCCAGAGCGTCTTTCTTCATCCAATATTCATGTTCAGTCGTGCTCCTCTGGTCATTCCCGATGGACTGCACCACTCTGGAGAGATTCTGCTCGGATCAACATGTTTTCTTTTCTCCAGTCCTGCTCCTGTCTCTTCTAGACTTTTTCAAAATGTATGCACTTTCTAATGTCATGATTTCTGCTCTTGTTTTTTCATTGTTTTATGAGCCCTTTTTTGCGTGTGTCTGGTCTTCAAATCGAGTCTTTAATCTTTAAGCATTTACAGTACTTTGCAAATTACTTATCACCGATGTAACCACATTATGTATTCATATACCCACACTTGGTATTTTAGAGAAAGCATTTGTTTTCTGTCCCCTCCGGCCATGCAGGCGTAGGCCTACAAACAATCACTCACATCGACTGAGTCGCTCAGCTCGGCATTGATCGGTATTGTGTGCTCTGGACCATCATAATGTAAGACCTGGCCTCAGGGACATCACACTCATGTTGTTGTCTTGTCCACCATGCTTCAGTTTGATGGTGTTCACTTTTTTGTTGCACAGGAGTCTTTTGTTTGTGATAAAGAACTACAGTAAATGCATGAACAGATTTTTGTTTTTGGCTGATACTACTTGCCACTTATAGTATATTTAAAGCACTATAACCTACCATCAAACTGTTAATGATATTTAATAATGTTATTAATATTGTCTCCACTGATTGAACATGTATGTACCTCTATAAAAAATGTTTCATACCAATGTAATGCAAAATACAGTGCAGGAAAATGTCAAACATGCACGTTTTTTTGCTATTGTGCTTGTCTTGGCACCATCGCCATAAAGGCCAATTTGAGTGACGTAGCTGCTGGTGTGTAGAGAGAAAGGAGGGAGGGGAAATGGTGAAGGTGACAGGGAGCATTACTTTTGGTTTATTGCTTGAAAGGACAAAAATATTTGTGTGAAATTTAGGTTATGCCCAGACAAGAGGTGTCCTTCAACTCAACGAGCAACCTGACGAAGGAGACACTCAGGAACCGGCCCCCCGCCGAAACAAGCTAAGTGTTGTTTTATGGTCCGGTTTGCTGGCGGGAGGCGGATATGCAATATACGTACAGCTGCTATCAACACACCCACCTTAATGCCCGACCATACCAAGCCTTTTTTATCCTGTTGTTTGTGGATTTCACACTGAGGCATATGTCTTTGTGCAGAAAATTGTGATGAGTGATGAATGGGCCGTGATGTTTGTCCATGTATCGACGCAGTCAATTTGGGAATTTGCACTGAGAAACTGAAAAGCAATGAGTAGTGACGTAACTTTTCAAATACAAATACAAATACTTTTTTTTAGTTTTTAGTAACTACTCCAACAATGCATACAGTCAACTCTAGCAACTCTAGCAGTGCATGTCATTGAATCCAGACAGTTTTTATAACAAGTATTGATAATAATTTGATCTAGCCATGATTGCCCCATGTGGTCTTGTATCAGGATGTAGCACCATTGGACTAAAATGAGCTAGCTAGCATGAAAGCAAACTCTTGAAACCCTGTAAGCAGAATAGAAATAATTAATGGAAAACATTCATTTGTTACAAATGTGCAGTTTTCTCTAATCCTGCAGTCAGGCCAGATAAAATAAAATGTAGCCAAAATAAGCTATAGGCCTATATATCTGTAGCAGTTTGCAGATTTTGGCATTAGCTCCCATGCTACCCATTGTTTTTTGCAATGAGCTTCTGCCCATTGATATTTACACTCACTTGACTCCATCTATCGAGGTTTAATTGAGCCAATGCAATCATTTCTGGCTCCTAAGAAACTGCTTACAATAAGTGTTTGTATGACAAACACAACAATCTGCCAGAGAAGAGCAACAGGGATGGAAGTGGAGCAAGCCAACTGTGGTATATACTGTACGAACTGGGAGAACAAGCAGACTGATAGACAGATGGAGAGAAATAGGCTGGCAGAAAAAAACAGGCAGAGGGAATAGTGTATTGATTCAAAACATGGGTGGGTGAAGAGAGAGACAAGGAGATGGGAAAAAAACATATCAGAAAATATTGTAGATATGAGGTCAAGTGACCCTCAGGCTGGCTAAAAAATATGATAAGAAACAAGACATTTTAGGAAAACATGATATGAATTGTAAAAACAAAGGTTCAAAGACACAAAGCCTTGAAAGTGAAATCCCATTGTGTAATTCTATGAACATAAAGGCATAAGTGACAATTTAAGACATGTCTCTGTCCTTTGTTCTTGACAAAAAACAGATGAAAAACGTTTTTTTCCGTGTGTTTTATGTCAGATAATAGCGATAAAACGTCGGGGGATTATGCTTTTCAATCTCTGAGAAATATTTCCTTTAATGTTAAGCCGACGCGTCGCATCAGTCGATAAAGCTAAATTTGCTGATTTGAGAGGAACGGCCAATGAAAGGGATAAAGGCTGGTGAAATGAGCCGCTCAGCACAAAAGCAAGTAGGAGTCACATTCACACAGTCAAGGACAGAAACTTTAACAGAGAAGGATTTCACAAGCATTTATTCACTTAAGCTCTCGACACTTAAGCAGATTTATTGTGAAATTGAGTCGCCCAGACATGGAAAGCTGCTAACCTGAGAGGAATTCCATTAGTTTGGGCTTTACTTACTGACTCATTGTTGTCGGAATCCTGTTTAACCAGCTTTACCACCCTGGGACGGAGGGAAAACTTCAAATTTTGACAAAAAGTATCAACAAACTGCAGCATTACGAACCCTAGAAGGTCCAGGAAACAAACTTAGCTCATTAAAAGTTTAATGAGGAAGACGGTTGAATGACACATTGGGTCACATCCATATCTAGCCTGACTTTTATTTCAATCTGTTGCTGCTGCTTTGGGATTTATTTCTATACAGTATCCTTCTCTATAAGACACATTGCTGCGGCCTTGTTTTATACTTACTAAGCCTCAAAGACATGGCTTATCGGACTCTAAATAATTCATGCTGCTCAGAGCTCTCGGCTTGATTGGCTGACAGCTAACACAGACATCTTTGTCACTGTCCTTCTGAAGACTCCTGGGCTGGCTCCATGTGTGCTAAGCAACAGATACGTGTGGTCCAGATTCCCCCAAAAAGCCCCAGTCTTGATATTGATGGGTCTGATTATCTGACTTCCAGAATCTTAAAAGAGTCCAAATGTTCTCTCACTGCAGCTACATGTTTTCTTCATTTGCATCCATTTAAAACTCCTGAATAATAAATGAAGTTCAGGCATTCTGAATTAGGCAGGGATTCAAGATTAATTAGTCAGGAGCTGCAGTAGTAAACAAGATGAAATAATACCACGGGATGATGCAGAATTAGTAGAGCACAAAATAACCCTGTTAATAAGTAAAGATTCATACATTTTTCCCAGCACCTTTGGCTGTCATCCAAAACAATGTAACTGGATCCCTTCTAATCTCATATTTATCAAAGACAATGTGCTCTAAAACCTTATTTGCTGTTCTATCACACACAAGCTTAAAAATAGACTTGAGTTGAGTCCTGTGTCCATCAGCTCTCAGTTGGCCAGTAGGTGTCATTGTTGTGTCAGACTTTATTCAAATGCAGCTGCATGAGCACAGGCAGTCACAAGTCATTAGTATTTGCCGGCGTGCTTAAGCGTGAAGGCAATAGTCTGGCATGTTTCCACAGAATAGTATTATCTCCACTAAAGCTGATACTGTAAAGGCAGCTATTGAATATAGGATTCAGTAAATGTGCGTGTGCTGTTTCCGGAGAAGTTGGCAGCGAAAGAGAGAGCTCCAGATAAAGGAGACAGAAAGAGAGAAGGGGAAGTTGTCTGTTATATTTATGGGGCTTCATTAGGTGAGGGCGGCTCCCACTTCTGGCCCCGTTTCTCCCTGATTCAGCTGTTATCGTCCCTGCCGGCTGCTCACACGCGCACTCACACACTCTCTGTATTTGTGGGCCAGCCGGCTGTCTGTCTCCTCTCGTCCAGCTCTGTGGGAGCAGAGGGGGCCAAGAGGAGCTACACACACCAGCCAAGATGCGACTCTACATCCGGCTCTCAGTATGTCCGAGCCAAAGTCTGAATCTCTTACTTTCCATCTCTTCTGTTCCTGCACCTGTCAACTTGTTTGTCTGTTCTTTCTCCAAGATGTCAAGTGCTCTGTGTTTGTTTTTCTAAGATTTCATCTTCAGCTCAGGAACACTGCACTGTTGCCCTGGATCAACTGACTTTCAAGTATTATATAACAATGATCCAAACGAAAGTAGATCAACAACTTTTGATGGATTACCGTCACATTTTCTGCTCATATGCAAAGAAAAATCCTGCCAGCTTTTGTGATCTCCTGACCTTCCCGCTAGTCAGAAATGCACGGGGGAACAGGGGCAGGGGAGGCTGATACCTCTCCCAATTGTTGAAAAATGCAAGCTAATCTACCCTCTTGGGAGGCAAAACGCACTCTAAAGTGCCCTCTCCAGTGGCGAGAACGCACTGATGTACCATTTTTTCTGCATGCGACTGCCGCTCGTTCCACGTTTTAGTTTTAATTTTAGCTCTTCTGTTTGGAGTTTGCATGTTCTCTCCTGGTCCTTTCTTCCCTTACTTGGTGACCCATTGGAGTGAATGAGAGCCTGAATGGTTTTCTGTCTCCATGTGTTGCCGTGCGATAGTCTGGCGACCTGTCCAGAGTGTCCCCTGCCTCTCTGGCTCCTTCCCCCTGTGACCAAACTCAACTGGATAACCAGTTAAAATGAATGAAATGTCTCCAAATCTGGATTGATTTCCATGATGTTAAGTACAGGTACCCATGGTGCAGAGAGGATGAATCCTAATGACTTTAGAAACTTATCTTCTCATACACACCAGTACGATTTTTTATGTACTGCTCCTCCTTGTCTTCATCCTAAAATACTGATTTCATTTATCCGCTTCTCTCTTCCCTCATCCCAACAGCCTCTTGTCAATATTTTATAGTCTTTTTGTCTTTCTCACCTCATTCTTCCTCTCACTCTCAACACTGTAACTGAAAACTTGTAAGAAAAAGTCTGTAAAATATGAATGATAAATATTCCCAAACTTAAATTTCCTTCCACATTTCGTTCCACAGCTCTGTTTCACAGACTCGTCTCACAGAGATAGTGCACAATAATCTGTATCGCTGCAAATTTGAATTAGCCAATGCAAATATTTTAAAGTAATCTACAGTAGCACGGCACAGTTAATAATTCAGCTGCTTTCTCTGAGCTGGAGACGTGGGAGGAGAAGCAGCTTTACATACAGAGCTCCTGCTGGGTCCCCGGCACACAGAGCTCATGGGGTGAGCAGTGAATTCCCACTAATGTCTCCAGGATGGCGGCAGCAGTCTATACAGAGCTGGCAGCAGTGTTGTTTTTAAACTTTACATCAGCCTTGCTCAAGGCTCCAGTGACTGCATTCAAGAATCTCTGGAGAAAAACGACAGCAAATGTTAAGGGTAAAGATATGGCAGTGATCCATAGGCCACCAGCAGGATGATGCAGGTGGCGTCACAGATCCGCCTGCTGCTCAGGGGAGACATTCACCAGTGTGACACATGGGAGTGATGTCAACACTGGTAATTAATGCAAGGTGGCGAGGGCTAACGCTACAGTACCTGCTTGTGATTTCTGAAATGCCCTTTTTCACATTAACGTGAAAACATCACATCAAACCCTTGTGATCCAGCTGTGAGGAGTGATGCTGAAATTCCCCGGGGCTCAGTGGATGCTGCTTGGAGGAAACTTCCCATGGACCATTTGATCATCGCAGCCCGCAGGCGACAATGTGCTGCTGAGAGGATAATATCCTTGACTTGGGGATAGCTGTTGATGATCTATTTCATCTGAGAGGACTTGACTTCACCGACATGAATGTGAGGAACTCGTTGCCTGAGCTCAATTGCAGTTATTTCAAAAGCTGTTTGCAACGTCTAAGAGCTGGCTTTGCAGCTTGATGAAAGATGTAAGACGTGATCTCACTGATTGGTGTTATTGGTGCAAGAAAAGGACACGTCATGTGATTGTTGATAGGAATTGATCCATCGTTCAATGTGCAAGCTGGCCTTTCAGGTGGAAGGAATCGAACTGCTGCTTACCAAGACTAAACACTTTTTTATTGACATGTGAGGCAAACACACTGATGAACTTCTACAGATGTTTTGTATCCACTGTACTGTATCTACTATATATATTATAATGCATCAGTGTCCATATTGGACCAGATATTGGCCTGAATCTATCAATCATGCATTCTCGATGTTGTAAAGTGATTTTTTTGCACTCATAAGATATTAAAATATCCTTGAAATCACCATTCTGTCAGATTCAGATGTACAAAACTTGATCTCAGGGGTTTGAACACTGAAGGATTGGTCTGATGTGAGTGGCAGTGATGTTGATCAGGACTGTTTTGAAAGAGCAGTTTACATGATGCTCGAATGAAGAAGACTCTAAGTAAACAGAGCAATGCAAATTGGATTACGTCTGAGATTGTATTAGATGGGACTTATATTATAGAAGCTGTAGGAGTCAAATTAATTGATTACGAGATAAGAGAGAAAGGAATCAAGCACACAGAGGGAGAGAGAGAGACAAGAGGAGAGGATGAAGATCCAGATCCCAAACATTTGGAATGAAGCACAGACAGCCCGGGGAGAGCCAGCGTCCCAGGGTGGTCGATGGTCCAGCACAGAGAAGCCTGAGTGAAAAGAGAGGACATAAAAATAGAGAGAAAGAGAGAGAAATGGGCACACAGCTTGGACGCTCAAGTGCTTGTGGGACACAAACAAACAGAGGGTTAGAGAGATGCTGTTTTTTTTGTCTGCAGGACAAACCTGGACTATATCACCAGGCTTAATGACTTACTGGGACTGAAACAGACGCCCCAGAAGCATTAACACGTACCAGGCTTGAAATGACCACAGAATAAGCAAGAAACTGAAAGTTAAGTTGAAAAGTTTGGATTTTAACCCTCAATAGATTCCTTTTTGATAGACAGAACCTACACGGTCGCCCATAAAGTTGGAATAAAAATGTTTTTTTTTTTACCTCTTTCCATGAAATTATTGTGATAATGTCACTTATTCTTGACAGATGAAGTTTAAATCTTCTCAAAACTTCATTAATCACTCTCAAACACATCACAATGAAAACACAATTAACAGAGGGTTGTGTCTGAAAACACAATTATTACAACTTTATGGGCGACCGTGTATATTCTTTTAAAAAGATTGGTTGGGAATGTTGGGGTGCACCATTGAAGGTATGTTCACATACTTTAAAATGAATAGTATACCTCCAGATAAGTTTTAAAGAGGCACAAGCAAGTCTGTGATAGAAGAAAAAACACATCACTGTCCATCCAATAATGTGTATCAATCAATTAATAATGGAAACACCTCTTAGTGTAACACAAGTCAGTTCAACCGGCTGAAAAATACAGCTCCCAAAATTACCATAAAGATGAATCAACAACTTTCCAAAACAGTTTAAACAACAACTGAACATTTTAACCTTTCTGAAGGTTGGAGTCATTGCACGGCTGGTTTATTAAAGTGCACACAGCTCTCAAATCACTGAATTCATTTTAAAAGATAACTAATACATTCCCCTTTCATTGGTCACAGCTATTGATCTGTTTTGATCGCTGCCTTAAAGTAAATGTCACTCCAGTTCAGTGCAGGACAGAAGGCCAGACCTTTGCACTGTCAGAAGAGACCTCATTACAGGCGTGTGTGTGTGTGTGTGTGTGTGGGTGGACAGCTTGTGTATATTCAGTGGCATCCAAAGGACAACTGTTGTTTAGAAGCAACAGATTATAGACCTGCAGGCCACACCACTCAATGCAAAGATCTGAGTATTGGAATCACATCTGGCCTTTCTGAAGGTCAATTTAGCTACAATTTAAGAAATAACTGAGAAGAAACTTTCTTTTAGATGATGCTTTATGAATTGATATTGAAAAGACCTCTGATAAAGATTATATTCTGGCAGGTAAGGTCTGATAAATAGGTGGTGAATAGTTAATTCGTATGGATTATTTTAATTAAATACATTTGAATGAAGATTGAATTCAATCATTCCATTCAGCTTCCCTTGATCCCTTCACCAAACTTCCATGTATGACAAGTCATTATATAGGTATTGTATCAGCGTAAATATGAATGAGTGGATAAAAGCTCAGAGTAAATTGCACACACATTCCTTTCTGTGGTGTGTGGAAACTGCTGACTGGGCAAAGCTCTTCCAAAGTCATTAATAATCACACTAATACGTGCAGTCAACTCTGCTGACAGCAGCGAACGCTCGCTGCAGGTCGTCTCTGGTTGATTCAAGATTAATAAATAAAGTCATTTATGAGGTGAGATCTCTTCCTCTAAGGTTCCTTCACTTTGTAAACTATGACATGAATAAGACATGAGCTGTTTGTTAACCAGAAGTGTCGTGTTACTGCCTGTTAGACCGAGGTTTCACACCCTCAACGCCCACACCATGAGGACACGGGTTTGTTTATGACTGGATGAGAGGGATGGTGGTCTGGAGGATCCGCATCCTACTGATGGAACAAACATTGTATGTTGTGTGTTCTGACCCTCAAATATGACCCAAAGGTTGATATTCACAATTAGTGCCCCTACCTCTGGCAGGAGATCACAAAAGTCACCATTTTAAACACTTTATAAATGTTGAGATAAATCCAGGTTTGATTGACTTTCCTGAGATGTACAGAGGTACAGTGTCAGAAAGGGTATTACACAACCCATGAGCCCTTGGACCCTGTGTCTGTGCCTGGCAGGCCCAGTTGGTTTCATGTCTGATTGTGTTGAGAAATGGTCTTCATTCTGTCAACTTTCATTAGTTGATAAAACAATCTTTTAAGCCTGCTTTCAAAAGTAATATTTTGCAGAATTTGCACACCAGTCAAACTGTATATTTTAGGATGACATGATCTGTATTTGGGTAAACTGTTTGTGAATTTTAGATTATTTTACCTGTCTCGTTTCAGTGCCCTGCCAGAGTATCTTCTAGAGATGAATAACTTCTTACTTTGTAATAAATCATGTGTCAGAACTCATTAGCTCTGTCTACGAAAAGGATTTTAGGGTATTTTTTTTTAAAAAAGTGTGCTTCAGGCATCACCATTTTCCAATTTATTCCCAAAATAAATTATTTTGAGTGCATTAAGAGGGGATGCATGGTGCAAAATGTTGTGGATTCAGCTGATTGGCAGATTCAGACTATACCAGCTGACCTTGAGGGTCCTTCAGCAAACAACCAGACCTCCTTCGTGTTTACCAGCCAGGAGCAAGTGTCTGAGAATGGAGAGGAAGCCATAGGATACCATCTCCTGCCTTGACTACAAGCTCTGCCAGGGGGTCTGGTGAACCTCTCAAGCCCCCTGGGCACTGAGGAGATGTGAGAGACATGTGGTAGCCAGCCAGCAACACGATACCTGCCTTGGCAAAGCAGTCCACCAGGTGTGCTTCACTAATGCCTTAGGGGGGCTGATGGCAGAACACTGTGGAGGCATCTGCATCAGCTCCAGCCTTCATATTTTATCAGTGAGGATGGGGAATTTTATATATTTTTTTTTACACCATTGCTGGTTTTGTTGCCTTTAGTTTGCACCAGTGTGTTCTCAGGTCTTGTTTGGTGTAAAATGACACTCAAGTTTGCCTCTAGGTTGAATGAAATATATATAACCTCATTCATTTTCTTCTTTTCTCTTTCACTCTCATACTTTCTCCTCTTGAGGTCACACTACTGGCTGATTTCTGCCTATTGGTAAATGAACATTTACTGCATTGATTTAGAGCAGTGAAGCTCTATTTTTTGTCCATCATCCACCAATCACATTTATGTACTGAAGAGATTATGCTGTATAGACAATAATTCTTTAGGTTTATTTCAGTCATTCAGAGCTTTTTAGTTCTCTACATCTCTCATGACGAGAATAGATGTCTCAAAAGCAGTGCTCGGAGGCTGGTTATAACTCTGATGAGTGCTCTGCGCCTCATTTTTTATTAATGCCACCAATTTTCTCTGTGCCAGTTATGTTAACTTCTAACAATGTTAAAAGCAAAAACAAAGCAATGAATAATACATGCAGCAGTTAGTTAAACAAAAGTTTGGCCAAAGATCAGCAAATAAGATCTTTATGTTCTAGTTCAATGTCTTTTCTTCTCTTCGGATACCAAAGCTTTGTCAAGGCCATTGGTGTGTGAAACCAAATCACTTGGAATCTCTTCGCTTCGGTTGTGGACGTGCCAGAGACAGTTAGGTTTTCAAAATACACTTCTGTGTTCACAGTAGAGAGAAAAGAGTTCAATTCAGGCCTTTACTAAGTCGACTTCGAATGCATTCCGATTCATCTCACATGCTACAGAACAATAAGTTTCTCTGGTTGGGTTTAAGCTTTTATACACTTGAACCACAGCCAACTATTTTAGTACATTCATAGTTGTCTAAGTATCCTCGAAGTTGGACCTCATACAGAAAGGTCGTCAACAGGTGCAGTTTAGTCATTGTGCTTGCATAGGCATCCTGGCAGCTCAGTGGTAACCAATAGATCAATACTTTGACAATGGAGATAGTAGTCTATGCTAGAAATACCATAACCAAGCATCAAAAGTGATGAGCTAGAAATGTCAAGGACGCCAGAACACATTATTACAATACACAAGCCGGTCTCCTGTGTCAAAGCCAGCGGTTTGTTTTATCCATCCACCAACCATCCTGGAACCCTGACATCCTTTGCACTCTTTGTGTCACTATAAGCATATTGCCACGGGTGCTCCATTCTCCCATGCTGACACAATCCCTACATTCATGATTTGGACGTCGACATATTTGGCCTATGATCTTTCATTCTTAGAACTGATCAGTTCAGTAAGTATCAAACTGATCACATGATGAAACTAGTCACATACAGCACACAGAAACCATTGGCATCAGTTTTCAATGCACAGGATACCCGTTCAGCCTCATTTTTGGATCTAGTTGACAGAAGGAGTTTGACACTAAAGAAGTACACTATGCATTAAAAAGTAACACCAAGTGACCTCCAAAATGTCCAGAGAGACTCTACAGAAAGTTTATTCATCACCTGTCGGCTCTACTTCACCACCAATGTCTAGACTCTCTGGGATTCTGTCCTATCCAAGATCTTTGTATAGGCTCATTGAGTCTACATCTATCTTTTACCAATCCCCTGACTTTATGGAAGAGAAAATAAATTGCCACTCTTTGGTACTTTAAAAATAACTTCTCCTAATGAAATGTTCAATTGAAGCAACAGTGGACACTGATCAAATGAAGAACAGCTAATTTGTCAAAATGAGATGAATGCTGATTCAGGATCCCACAAAGGGGCTCCGATTAGAAGTAGTAGCACATTTCATTGCCTTACAGTGAAAAACTTCTCCAAAAGCGTATGTATGGGTTCAGTAACTTTTCTAAAGGAAACTTTAAGAAGAGATCAATTGGAATTATTTATATTCATTTGTTCCTTTAGCTGATCAGACCTGATCGTTAAAGTATTGTCTCTCTATCAAAACCCACCCCTCCCTGGGTTTAGTCTTTATTGGCTTGTGTTTGTGCTCTGACAGCGTTCCCAGTATCTGAAAGAAAATTATGCCTCCACAAATTATACCTTTTCCCTGCATTTAAAGAACACCACTCTTCTCCAATATTGAGTGAATGCTTCAAAAAAAGGCACATGGAACAGCAAAACTATGTTTAATTCAAACAGCCTTTTTATCTTCGACTGTCTAACAGTTGCTATTGATTTTCTTCTGTCTGCGTTTAATTAAAATAGCAAACAATGACAACAAGTCCACATTTAGACCATCAATTAAACTTTTCTAGAAATCTCTTCTCAATTGTGTGGATTTTAAGTGGAGGGGAATTGGTGCAGGTGTCCAAAACATTGGTGCTTTGATACCATAAGACAAGAAACATCAAAGAATGTCACAACTAGACCACTGTGTGCAATTATTAAGGAATTTCATCATACAAACCTCTGCCAGGTTTTGATATTTCTTGGGTTGCACTTTCTTCCCCTCCATTTGCAGAAAAGAGAGTTTAACAACTTTCAGCTGTTGAACCCTGCATATAGCAATTTATATTCTAAAACATAGATGAAGCTTTCAGAATATGTTTGGCAAAAAATATTAAATGTGTCTCTAGACTTCAATTTTGAATTCTAGGCTTTTATGCTAACAGCATGGCTCCAGAAATATCTGTCAGTCAGTCCACCTGAAAAACCTCTACAGCCCCAATGAAGTTGAAACATTTAGCAAAATATCTTGACAACTATAACAAAGATTGCCGTGATATTTTGTAAAGATGTTCATCGTTCCCAGATGATGTTTCCTAATGACTTCCGCAGTCCTCTGACTTTTCCCATTTCTGCCATAATCATAATCACTTCAGCCTAAAGTTACTTACTAAAACTAGCTGTTGAGTGCTAATTAGCAGATATTAGCATACTAACATACTTAGCTAAAATGGTAAATATTACTTAGCATAAGCATGTTAGCCTTCTCATTGTTATCATGGTAGCATCCTGACATTAGAATGTGTCTCAGAGCACTGCTGTGCCAGAAACCAGCCTCACAGCGCTGTGACAGCATGTCTGTGGATTTAGGATTTAAAACACAGTTAAAGCAGGATTACAGGACTGCTTGTGCCCAAATGCAAGACCAGTTTAAATAAGGCCTTTGGACAACATGTGACAGAAGATCTATGTGGCCCCTCAGGGCATGAAAGCACATTTCAGATGTAATCTCTACTTTTCACTGTTCCTCTCTTTGTGGACAACAAGCTGAGCACATCTTTAAAAAGGTCACACAGTGGTTGACGTGGACTACATCTTGCATAAGACATCAGCTGGGTCTGTGTGCAAACTTGCCAAATCACAAAAGAAAAGTCTCATCCTCAATTTATGATGAATATGAGGTTTAAATCCAGATTTATTCAGTTCAGTTTATTTAATTTCAGATGAAAATTGAAGTAAATAACATTAAACTCTCTCTTAGTCCACAATGAGAAAGTGACCTTGAGCTTGTATTCATGCAATATAGCTGATTTATTCTTTATTTTGCATTGCATGAAAGAAGTCTATTTTATAACAACGTTCATAATCTTGAGCTGTCAGCTCATTTACAATGCATTTTGCCCATAATATTTAAAAATTGTGTTACTCAAATTTTGCTCACACAAATGTCAGAAACAAAAATATTAAATGCAAGATCACACAGTTGAAAAATTTAATTAAACCAAAGTTGGGCTATTTATAAAATACATATTTTTAAGTAATGAGTGGTTTCTGAATTTTCATGTAATAATGTTCCTACCCATCTTCTTCGTGTAGCACAGAAGCAGTTTTTTGGTCAAACACCATTTTCAGTCTGTGTAGACCTACATTATTCAGGGATTCAGATCTGAAATATAAATGGATTTCATACACTTCAAAATGGCCCTGTGGTGTACAAAATGGATTCTTTGATGAGATAGCAAGATAGTCAGAGGAAGTTTTTTCCATTCTGGCTGAATTTAATTATTTTCCTGCAGGGGTATTTTGCAGGTGGGAAGTAAAAATCTTTATGAATTTGACTGGGGTGTTTTTAAAAGCACAAATTGAGCAGTTAAGTTTAAATAGGTTTTATAAACTCTGAGCAGCCAAAAGTCCTCAACCCACAATTACCTCCACCAAGAAATCATATTTTTGGCTACATTTTTTTGTCAGATAGTCCTGCTCAAAAATATGACCCCACATGACATTTGTGTGGCAGCTTACCACGACCCATATTTCTTCAAAGACACCAAGGAAAAACTGACATGACAGAGTGTCAAAGCGAAGGGGGAAGTGAAGTGAGTATAAAGAACAACAAAGTCTGCATATAGGATTAGCAACTTTTTCCAATGCTGTTACTCCAAGTGCACAACTGTCATTCTACAAACCTGTATATTTGTTTTAAGAGTGAGATATAACAATACAGATTTACTTGGTTATAAGATATAGTTTTGTATGGCTTGTGAAACTAAAATTAACAATGTTATTTGAAGGAATTGGATTTAACTTCCCTTCATCAAGCTTCAAGTCACCACCATTGTAACCACCTCACTTTTGGCAGTTACCTGCATTTATTTTACTTTTTAAACCACCTTTTGTAATGCAAAACCATATTTTTTGTTTTGCCTAAAGCTAAACAAACATTGATGGTTAATAATGTAATTTTTAATGCAATTAAAATGGCACCTTTTCCTATAGGCATGAGGACATGTTGATCTACCGCAAACTTGTTGATTGGTCAGCATGATTAAGCAAAAACTACTGACTCAATCTCTTTAAATTCAGCTTGCTGGAGGGTGTAGCATGAATCCATTTAATTTTAGAGTGAATGCAAGTGATGCAGCAGATACACAATTATTTTTCGCTTCAGTTAACATTTGGAGATTTTGTGTTCTGCATTTTGTTGGAATCATCAGGAAAGCCAAAACATTAATGTCTTGATGAGTAAAGTTTCCCCGCCCAGTAACCACTAGTTGTTTTATTGTTAAATCAAGAAAATTTTCTGCAATATCTGAACCAAAAGGTATAATTAGTTGTACACTTGGAATACATAGTGTTTAGTTACGTGGATACTTGTGATTTATAACAACAAAAACTGACAAATAATGTTGGTGAGTGTGTGTCTCTCTTTTGTGTCTGTGCAGAGAAGCATTACTGGCAATGACAACATCAGAATGACATAATTGTAAATACAATAACTCCTATATTGCATCTAATCAGGAAAGATTGGAGACTTATTGATGCTGCCTGCAGGCATACAGATTAGACAGATAAAAGTACTCTTTATATATACTGTGAAATCAGTTGTGCGGAGTAGTTCCCAGGGGTAAATGTATGCATTTATGTCAATCTGAAGATAAATATGATACTTACTTGAATGCTCTGTTTCCTGGGTAAGAAAAGATCACTAAAGGATCAGGCACCCCTGATTATTGGAAACTGGTTTCCCTTCTAAAAAAGACAATATGAGCGAGAAACTGCAACTTTTTTTACAACCACAAACTGAACGTTATCGGTGGTATTGACAGTCTATTCTGTCGTTTGGGTTGGAGATCTTGATGGATTATTGAGGACATTTAACTCTCTGACCAATTGCTACCATTTAGCTTACTGAGCTCCCTGTATGGGAATTTGCAATTATGTGTAACGTTCAGTGCAATCTAACCCACTAAGAGAGTCTGAGCAACCAGATCTATGAGCCAGAGGATGGTGGAGAAGGTTGAGATGGCTTGGGCACCCAGCAGTGGCAGGACAACGGAGCAGGGACAGCTCAAAAGTTTAGCACCTTAGCGCCAAAGCACCTTATGCACAATATGGAGTTATGAATTTGTGAACATTTTAGATTTGTATTGGATCATTTTGAAAGGACATTAATTATTCAGTTTGTGGCATAAAAGCACTGAAAATTGTGTTATTCTAAGCCAGAGTTCTGTCATTCCTGCAGCACCCAGCAGACCAGTGTGTCTCCGCTCAGCAATGAATTCTGTTTCTTGTAGAATCATGTGACCATGTTTGTTCCTCACAACCTGTAATTCCACTTATCCGAACCAACATTCAAAGCTTCAGAGATGAAAAGTATTGCCGTTGCATCGGGAAGTTTTGATTCAGTGTCAGTATCAGGTAGAATGAAATAAAAAATAAATGACAAGGATCACACCTGAAGTACATTTTTAAATTCAAAGAACTCTAAGCCACACATCTGTAAAACTTATTTTTCTCCTTTACCGCCTCTCTTCATCCAATAACTCTGTGATGTTTTATGTATATTTCTTGGTTTTTCCTTGGCCGCAAAGAGGATGAAGATCAGACTTTATGCTCTCTACCTCCTACAGTACCTTCATTTTAAGCAGCTTTCATCTTTCTGCTATCAATTGGACCCTGGAGTCCTGCAGCATTGCACACAGTGATGACCTCACAAACTCATTATTGATGAGGGATGATTCATAGCAATACTTTCTGGAGGCCATAGCTGTCTGCAGGAGTTATTCAATAATAAATCAGATCAAAAAGCAAACACACACTCAAGCGTACAATTACGATCCCCATAGCAACCACTGTGTTTCGGTACTGGACGCGCATGAGCACTCACGTACCACTGAGTGAAATCTCCGCTCGTTAGCTTGTAAGCGGTTTCTTTTCCGAGCTGTTCTGTATCGTTAAAGTTGAACAAAATAACACGAAACACAACTGTCTTCTCTCCCGTCTTCCTGGTGCTGCGCACCGCCACTGAATCTTTTAACGGTCCGCAGTACCGGACCGTACCGGCTTACTTTCACCCCTGCATACATATAAAGACATGCAAGCACATAAAGCTCTGAGATTGGATAATCCATTGATGAATCACTTGATGAATGGACGTATAACGGATATAAGACTGAAAGGTTTCCATTCAGTTTACTTTAATCATCATTCAGTCTTTAAATCATCTTCTGAATCAATGGTTTCCAACCCAGACCTTCAGAGACATCATCATTTCATGTAATTTTGTGAGATCAGGTTGTCCAAGGACGTGTTCCAATGAAATATTTAACAGGATATTAAAAAACTAAAAGAATATTCTGCTACATAAATTAGATTCAATTGATCTTATTTCTTCTCGTGAAATACTATTTCATACAATCTATGCAAGTTGTGGCTTAAATTTGGGGTTACAAGGCGAAAAAACGTTGGGAACGTTTTATCTTAATGATTCTGCAAATACTTTGTGTGTCTGTCCATCAAATTCAGTCCTGGTTTCACTTCCACATACACTCACACACATCATGTGTCTTGCAAGTAAGCACATGCAGGGAAACACACTTTACCTGCCTCTAGCATCAGCTTATAATGTTTCTCTGTCAGATACAGTATATTACTATTCTCACAAGCCCATAAATACATGGAAATATTCGACCCCCTTGGGTGAATTCTTTCCATTTCCTCCTAATATGACAGTAATATATCTCCAGCCTAAGGCATTGGCAGGAATCATTAAGGGGCAATGACTTCTCACAGTCATGTCGAAGTAGGCTCAACTATAAACTGGTGTGTGTGTGTCAGTGTATATGTGTAAATTTCTTAACTATATAGTGTGTGTGAGAGGAAGCGAGTAATAGAAAGTAGCTGAATGTTTTATCACACGTTACAATACAGATGCATTTCAGGTAATTTAAGAGAGAGAGGTGTATGTGACGGTAGAGTCGTGTGCACTGTGAATTATTAACAGTCACGGTAACAAATTCGAAAGCAGAGGAGAAGACTTGATGAAAACATAACATTCTATCATCCGCCTCCGATTTCAATGGACCACAGATAAATATTAATCCCTCTGCTTCGCCTCCGAGCCTCCCAAGCAGGTGGTGTGTTTTAAAACCCTCATTAAATGGTGCCGTCTTCTATCACTCCAAATCAGAAGCACATTTAATGGCTGCTGCCAGGCTCCCACTAAGTTCCTCTGCCATTAAGAGACATATGGCATCTACCCATGTACATATTATATACTGAGCTTGTTACACTGTTGCTGTTTTTATAGCACTCTGCAACCAGTGGGTAACGTTTATGCTAGCTGGGTCTGTTCTGTATAGTGCATATCTATATTAATTTGGAACATGATGCATATTTTAACACACAATAACATACTTTCACAATGGAACATGGACATTTTCCTTTTAGTATCAACAGTGCAATATATCCTATTATACTGCATTTTTTTTGCAACAGGTGCAACATTTGTTAAAAGTAAAATGACACTTTTTTATTTTTATATATATATATATATATAATATATAATATAATATATAATAATATATATTATCTTATTTGACTGGTGTTGCTTGTGTGTGGTTGTTTTTTGTTTGTTTGTTTTTAAATTAAATTTATTTTCTTAATTTTATTCTAATTAATTGTTTTAAGATTACATTGCTCTTGTTTGCCATTCACTGTATGCATATATTGCTTTGCAAAATTGTTTCTTTTTGTCTGTCTTTTTCAGTTTTGTAATTTGTACGGTCTTACGTACTGTGTCTGTTTTTTGTGGAGAAAAGCAATAAACAAAGTTGGGGAGAAAAAAAATGGTAAAATGTGTCAAAATACTTCAATACTGCAGAGATGTCCTGGCTTACTAAAAAAAAAAATCTTTGGTTCCTGCAAAATACACACCACAGTCATGTAAAATCATAGGTGCGTTTAATTTGGTTCACTTCGTGGACTTGCAGGGTCGTGCATTGAATGAGTGATTAATTAAGGTGCATGCACCTTTTTAGAAGTATGCTGAGGTACAGTAATGCCGAGCATAATTCACAAGGACGTGATCTTTCATTTTATTGCATTGTTGTGCATTACCGCTCTAATTGCTGGCCCCGGGCTGGTGCCGACTGTTGTTCCACAGCCCTGACCCTCACAGACCCTCTGCAGGTGAACATTTATCATTTATGGAGTGTCAGTTGAGAGCAGAGCATCATCTCCATGGAGCAGTAGCCTCCTGCGACTGCAGCCAAGCCAGCAGCAAGATCTTGAGGGAAAAATGGTAATTTTAAGGGTAAAGTATTGGAATTTTGGTGTTACAATCAAGTTTTTCTCATGCAAATCTTCAAAATGTGCAGAGAAATTCATGATGGAAACAACTGCTGACTGCTCGACTGACTAGGGTTTCTCTGCCGCATGAATTCTTGTTCAATTTATTCATTCAAAAATGTCACAAAATAGTAAATATTAACTGAAGACAGTGCTCCAAAATATCCTTTACTTCAACAGATCCACAGCATATGAGCTGCCTGTAAAACTGTCTATGCATTGTTAAAAATAACCACAGGAAAAATGTCTGTCTGACAGAGACTCCTCCAACTAAAAGTTATCACAATCGCAGCAAGCGGAGAGCAGCAGAACTACTGCACTGCCAGCTTCAAGATAGAAGCTCCTTCATGGGTGACTGCATGGCAAATGGGAAGGAGAAGATGTGACAGATTTAAAGAGAGGAGACAATATTAATGCGATGCTTCCTTCACCTAACGACGGTACATTAGAGAGGCTGTGTAAATCAGAGACGGCTGAGTTATGTTGCCCACGCCCACTTGGTGACGGGGATAATATTGGGTTTTCTGGATGGTTGGTATGAGCGCAGATTGAGGCATGCACACACAAACACACACATGGTATTGTAACCACCAGAGGATTGACATTAAAAGCAGCTACCACCCCTGATCCGTTAGCTTAACCAAATGCTATTCCCAAACTTGGATCCTGCCAAAAGTGAAGACTGGGACAGGCCGGACGGACTTCACACAAATGTCTTCGCAAAATTTCTTTTTGACATCAACTACATACTCATTTCTTCTCACTTGCATATCTCCGGTCTGTATTTAGTGCATTTCAAAGTTTCTAACACTGATTCATCTTCTTTGTCATTATTCTCACTCCCCTGCACCTCTGCAATCTCTCTCTCTCTCTCATGTTTAATCAGTCCACCAGGCGGTTGTCTCTACAGGGGACCGTGAATTATTGATGCAAGGGCCACGAGCGAAAGGAGGGGAAACAGCAGGAGGAAGGGCGGAGGGAAAAATGAGCGAAGGAAGAAACAGAACATTTCCTTGGCCGGCTCGCGCTGATGTCGATGGACAGATGAAGAGATAAGGAGAGAGAAAGACAAGATAATAGGTAGAGACAAAGAAAGTGAAAAACACCCTGGAAGTGAGGCTGACAGGCGATTTCAGGTATAATGAGCTTGACAGGGGATGTTTTTTGAAACACCAAGACATGAAGAGTCATGCTGTGAGGCTCGCAACAGTGATGGAACTTCAGCAATAAAGCTTCCAAAATGACAAAACCCTGGAGGAACAAGTCCAAGCCCAAACAGATGCTTTATTTATCTTCTGTGCATTCATATTTTGTTAAACCAACATTTTAAAAGACAGAACAGCCACCAGGCAATACATTTACAGTGGTCTATTCTGCACCTTTGAATTATGCCCAATGCTGCAGTCAGTGCAAAGAGGTTAGCTGTTTATGTAACGAGGTAAAAAGTAAGTTTGGAGGTTGGAGGGGTGGACGGGTGCATAGAAGACTAATATTTCAGTCCAAGTCTGTTAGAGCTGAGGCCCTTAAAGCCTCCCTGCTCTGCCCAGATCTTTACTCTATACTTGGCTTTTACAAAAACTCAAAACAACTGAGTAAAGTTGACCATTTATTGAAAGAATAATCAGATGTAATGAGCAGCTGGACTCTGCAGTGACCATGCCAGAGCACAATGAAGAACAATTTCTCTTTCACAGTTTTTCTTCTTAGTTTTGGCCAAACCTCTGACAATAGATTGGACTTTGCAAGTGGGCAATTTGGGACCCAGCAGCCAACCAGAGCTGGTCATCTGATGTTAAACTTCCATTACAGAATGTATGGTGTTTATGCAGATGTGTGGTGGTCCTGGAATAGCTCTGCATCCTTATCTAAATCTAGTCAGCTCACAGAAGATTTACGATGTAAAACATTGACTTTTATGACCTGAAACTTAACAAAGGAATGTTTCCTTAAAATGCTCCTCTCCCTTCAGTTAAATGATTATATAGTCACAGCTACACTCATTAACCCTATCTGCTAATAAGCCGACTTCCCTATCCTATCAAGTCCACAAGAAAAAGGTGCCATCCCAGTCACAAGCAACACATGTTGGCTGTGTATGTTTCTGCAAACAGCAGAGATGCTGATCTGCATATTTGTAATAAAGCTCATGTTGTGCTGCTCAGAATGTTGGGGAATCTCTCTATTTTCTTGCTTCACATTCACACATTCATACATATTCCCACCTGGAAGCTCCTCAGTACAACTCAAAGCCATGTCTGACAGAAAGATCAACATTTGATATTTACTTTCCCTACCACCATGTGCCTGAGTTGCATCATTTTTATTTGTACATGCAGTTCATATTTACATGACATGTTTGTACAGTTACTGTATATCAAACTATGTCTGTAGACTTAAATAGGGGAATTAGCACAATGCACAATTCAGTGTTCAATACTGTCTGCATCAGCTAAACATACACTATGTGTATACGATTATTGTGTTTGGTTAGAGGCATCCATTAAGGGTTTTATCTAAAAAGTCTGTTTATGTTAACGATCTTTCCTCCGAGCTGAAAAGCTTGAGACTTCCTGTGACACTCTTTATAATTGAAGAAATTTCACCTGGAGCTTCTCTACTTAGAATGAATGTAGATGTTGAAGGCACATAATGAGACCTGGGGTGATTTTTATGCGGGAACGACCACATTATTTGACTCAAACTATGAGAATCACACCGTTAAATTGCTCATTTAACAGAACAGACAGCACAGTGGGACGTGGCTATTGGAGAGATGGGATTACAGGGCGTAGAATTAGCAGGAGATACAGAAAGTGAGGACAATAAACAGCCAAAACAAAAATACAATATGGTGCTTTATTGGAATCCTATCCAAACTTCATTGAGAGAAACAGAAGACCATCCTTAATTTATTTTCATTTTATTTTAATAGAAGCAAATACTAATTAAAATCTAAATAATATGAGCGGCAGACAGACAAACAGACGTCATATCTGTCATCCCCCAGACAACAGCAGGAGCAAAACACAATCAATAGCTACAGCAGGAATAAACCAAACTGAGGCACAGTGCAGGGACAGAGAGAGTTGTTAGTGTAGTTATTGAGCTGGAAACTAACCGTGTGTGTTGGAGGGAATGTCTGGGATCAAGCCCTCGAGGGTCGACGGAGAGATATAACTTGGACGATATCAGCCGCACCACCTAATCTGGTGACAAATGCAATATGGGGCCATCCACAGTAACTGTCATGTGTAAGAGAGTAATGGAGGTAATTCCTTTCATTTTTGAGGTTGTTTTTGTGCTGGACGGAGCAATCGATCACTATCCAGGAAAAAAAGATTCACCTCTAAACTCTTATTTGAGCCTTTTGTGGTTTTCAGTAAGAGGAGCACATGAGGGCTGATTTACAAGAGAGAGAGGTTGTATGAGCAAGTGTTACAGGGAAGTCACATGACATGACATTTATTGTCCTGTTTCGGTTGCTGTAGGTGTATATGTGCAGTCCAGCCAAAATGAATTTTGTATTATGTATTGCATACATTTGAAGTACCGAACCTTGAAAGTCATTGAATGTTCCAAAACAAGTTCCTATTCATGTGCTTTTAATTTGGATACAGGAAGCTGGGTTTGTATTAACAAACATTAACAGGGTAAACAGGAGCAGATCCTAGAAGGAAGAAGCTTCATTCAAACATGTGGCAAAATATATTTTTCAGCTGTGGTTACTGTTGTCACTGTTTAAGATTTACTGTGATATAGTAATTTTCATTGACATAAATTTTAAAAAAAGAAACCAGGTTAGCACATTCAGAGCCTAACTGCACCCAAATATATATAGATTTTTGTTTGTATTTTGCTTTGAACACACTTATGCATTTGTTAAGATTGCAACACTTTTGATGACAAACTAGCGTGTTTACCAAAACGGCCAAAAGATCAAGCATGTGCAACAACTCAAGACGTAGCAGGTCAGCTAATATTAATCACAAGTTCTCCAATAGTCAGCCCAAGATACTCGTCTCTGACAGCTTCTTACGTGATCACTTTCTCTTTTTTGTCATCCACACTCGTCATCTTGAAGACTCAGTTCATCCCTCCGCACAACAACTTTAAAGCATTTTCAAGTTGTTTCCATAGTTTTTTCCATTATATTTTCTTCCTAGCCTGCACATGCAGGAAGTTAGCCTTTGAATAACCCTCTAGTCTTTCTTCTGCTATTCCCCTGAGATGCCGTTTAAGCCACAGAACTCTGATGCTGTGAGGTCACCTGACTGCAGAGCTCCCATTAGTAGCCATATCCTGTTCACTATTGCTCCCTGCTGATGTGGTCTTGTTTCAGATCTCTGGAGGGTTTTTACTTAAATATGGTCACATTGCCACCATACAATCAATAGCTTTGTTATACAGGAACAAATAGTGTCTCTGTGTGCACATGTGTAAATGAGAGTGTGTTGCCTGTAGTACCTCTCAGCTCCCTGCGGTGTGGTCATTTAGCCAGACCAGTGTAGACTGGGATCGATGCGGCTCTAATGAGTGAGTGGGGGAGGAGCGCAGGACTCCTCAACAGGCGTCAAGTGGCAACTGGAAAAGTGTTGCAGTGGTGATAATTCACTCCCGCTGGTTACGCCGGTGTCGCCCGAGTAAAGGAGCTGAGGCCGTGTAAAGGAGGGGTGACTGGGGTCTGGAAGAAATGAGGGATTTAAAGCAAGATGGATGGACAATCAGGCGATCAAAAAGCATTATTGAACATTTCTGCATCGATCTGCTTGTTAGCTTCCTCCCAAGCGTATCGCATGCTGAGCGCAGTGTTTTAAACAGCACATTCATCAGCATCTGGTCCGTGCGCACTGTGTGCATTTGTCACCTGCATCACATTTGGTCATGCAGAAGAAAGCACATAGATACGATTGTCAAAGAAAACTGTTTGCATCGTCAGCAGGGTATGGTGACATTAAGCTCATTTTCAGTCGTAAAGTATTTAGCGATATTTCTGCATCCCATTATTTATATTTTTCAATCATGTTTGAATTACATTAAACACTTTTTCCCTATTGTTTGTGATCTGGGTAAAGTGTACCTGCTCTTACACCAGTATATTCCAAACTCAAATGCCAAACATGTACCTGCACACATATGGTAAACTGTTGATGATCTTTCCGAGGCTCTGGCAGCGCCGTGTCTCTGTGGACCTCGTTGAAGTGTGTCCTCCAGATGAAGGATGTGTCTGGCTGCTCACCACGACTTCCCCTGGTTGTTGCTGTGATTAATCCTCTGTAGCTAATCAGTCAAGTGAATTCCCATGGGTGTGAAATGAAAGCAGTCACCTGGAGAAGAACAGGCACAGACTGCACGTGAGCACATGCATGGCTCCATGTGCATGCATGCATACATTTACACACCGACACTAATTAACTTGGTGGTATTCACTGACTTTCTAATTTACATACTGTTTTTGTGGAGTCGAGGCCCCTGCAACGACTGTGCACCTGCACGCCACGAGTTTGGATTTTTAATATATTGTACTATTTATCCTATGCATTCCTCTAAAACTCTTGCTTTCACTATACATTCAGCATCAAAATCTTCATTATTTCACCTGTGCATTTGTTTTATTCCAGTACACAAATGTTTCCATTTCTATATTAGCATAAAACCTGAATGCATGAATATATCTCATTCATACAGTCAGTAGAATTGCTCTCTAATAATATTCTCCCTTTAAATACTGTATGGCATGGCTGACTATGATTAGGCCTGTCTTTCTCAGTAAAATAAAAGCTATGCTGGCAGAAATAATGAGGAATGAAACATAATTTTAATCTTGCAGCATGTTTATATTAAGAATAAAGCTCTAAATAATGTTTCTTGCTTGTCACCTCTTTATATAAATGTCTCCTTGAGGACTTAACAGATAAAACTATAAAGTATTTAACAAGAAAGTTTTTTTTCTGAGCCATTGGATTCATCTTATAACCCCCCAGGTTGGTAGCCACCAATCTAAATATCCTTCATTTTCCATCTGACATTATTCCTCTCTGTCACTTAACTACGCAACACATTTGATAGAGTTTTCCACGTGGAGACTGGATAATATATAGGCTACTTTGTGTGTATACATATTTTATATTTTACACATTTGGCCCCCAGGTCTCGGAAGAAACCTTTGATTCTCATGCAGAAGAGAAACCTCCATGGTGCTAATTAAACAGCCTTACGGTGCATGATGAGCGGAGTCGTTCCTCGGAGAAAACGTCCACGTGTGAAGTTTGCGTATGGCAGTTCTGATCACAGTGAATCTTCTTTACACTTTTCATATAGAGCTAATTCTTTATCCTAATGAGTGGGACTTCTGCAGTCCTGATGTATTCAGTGACACGACGTAAAGTATGTAAAGTGAACTTTATTTAATGAGTGTACTTGGGAGTTCTTCCACTGTGTCTAAACCTGCACTTTTAAAAGAAACTTCCCTAATATTAACACTGGGCTGTAATAATCCTTTATGAGCCACTCTATCTTTGCTCTAATAATCCAGATTTATAAACAGCGAGACTAAGCAGTGCTTTGTTTATTTTTTTAATAAGTGTGCCGTTTAATTAAAGCTATATGGATGGCTGCGCAGACTTTTAAAGCCATATGTGAAACCTGAGCACACCTTAGTGGGCAAATTTACAGCTGTGGAAACCAATTTAAAATGTACGTTACAGTGGATGATATGGTATTATAGATTTAACCTATGGCCGGGATCCTCAGGAGGGGGTTCAATGCGATTGTGCATATGCATTTATATTTCATATCCTTATTCCATTATTGCATATGAGCTGTAATTTAGTGTAATGACTCCTGGATGTACGCTCACCTTCAGGAATTCTCTTCCTCATGATATGGACTGTAATTACTTTGAATCATTTCCACTTCATGTGAAGGAGATTAAAGAGATTTGTGCGTTTCTTTGTGTGTCCTGTACTTCCTTATCTGCTAAAAATGTAATTATAATCACATTTTGCTAATTGTGTTTTGTATATTACCTCCTGCACGGTGATGTTCTTGTTCCACAGCTGAATTAGCCTTTTGATAATGCTAATGTCAGTATAGATGACACCATTTCCATGGCAGCTTTTAAACTCTAAGTGTGTGGCTCTATCTACGCTCATTTTGGATACTCAGCAAAGCAGCATCTTAACACATTAGCCATGCAAGACTCATCCCTCTCATCATCTCCGCTTTGTGTTTTATCTCTGAAATTAGCGAGAGTGTTGCACTTGTTCTGAGGTTGAGAAGTTTTTGAAGATTACTTCATCACAGATTAAACAAGTCACACGTGAGTGTGAAATACTGAGACGGAGGAGAAGGGAGTGTATGTCAGACGTAAACCCACAACATCACAAGCATGCAGGACAGCACGGTCTGCTGATCCACCAGGGCGCTCCAGTGAGCCGCAGAATTAAATGTTGGAGGAAAAAAAAGGTGAATCAGTTTCATCACAGAGCACAAAAAATGAATTTGTCATCAGTGTCATCTGCGTAAAACTTTATCGTCAACTGAGATTGTGGCGCAGAACATGCCGACACATGGAGCATATAATGAAGTCTGTATTACACATGATACTCATATTATATACAGTAGTGTTCTATAACAAGATGTGGACCCCTGGGAAATCCACGGCTGGAATGATGGATGGCTCCCCGCTGTAACTGCACACTCTCTCCCTCACACACCTTACCTTCATCTTTTTTTCCCTTCCTTTGACCTGCTTCCTTTATTTCTCTACTTTTCCTATCAAATGTCCTTTACTGGACCTTTTTTATGCCCTTCTCTTTCTACCTGTCATTTCCACTTTTCCTCTAACTGATCTCTATGTATTGTTCTTTCTCCTCTACTCTATATCACTTCTTTTTTCATCTTTACATTTCCCTCCTCGTCTTCTTCCAGCTGTCACTCTCCGTACTACAGATCCTCAGCTCACCCTTCATTTTCTCCTCTCCTCTGACTGTCCTCCACTCGCCGCTCTCTCTTCTGTTTCTCTCTTATCTTTCTCCAGTGAACGCTGCAAACTGTACTGCACCCGAGCTTCTACACAGGGAACCATCCTTCTCTCTATCTTATTATCTCTCCCACACCAGTCTCTATTTTAGTAATTACAACCACGGAAGGGGCTAGGATTACTGTAACCAGTCCAAATCTAATGATATTTGTCTCTTTAATGGCCCTCTTATCTTCATTCTTCTTGGTTTGTCTGCACATACTTAGCGTGGAGAAAGAGCTGGTATTTCTTTAGGGAAACATAAAGCAGTGGTGCAATTAAATAGACAGTCAATGGAAAGATAAAGTTGGATCCAAAAAGATGCAGGTTTGTTCGGGGTGAAACAAAGTTGGGTGATTGTTCGGCTTTGTGACTAGTTATTGAATGCCCAGAAACGGGAAAGGCAAAAAAAAAAAAAAAAAGGAAGTTGTCAAAGTTTTGAGATCAATCAAGCCCAGCTGTTGCACAAACACAGGCCCATTCTGCACACAAAAAACGTTGTCTATGCCGCTACAGTTTATGTCTGTTTCGTCTGGTGTTTGTTTGAAATAAACACAACTGTGCAAACAATTCAGTGGTCAAATTTACCCACAATTCCCTCAAATAAAGCAAAACTCACATAAAGCGGGGCTGTCAATCATACTTAAGCTGGCTCTCCACAGCCCATCAAACTATAAAGATGTATTAACAAGTGCTGAGTTGTGTCTGATGGTTCCTCCCGGTCCTCACAAACCAGTAAAAGCGAATGTGTTTGGACTTAACTGACATGTATCAGCATACTGATAAATGATCACTTGTCATTATTCAGAAATAATCATTTGACCTGTGAAAATAGCAATTTCAGAAACAGGCTTCAAAGATTCCCATCTTGAAAAGGCCCCATTACCTTTCACCAGCATTTCCCTTTGTTTCTGCTGCTCCCCAAATGTTCTCTTTCATCTCTCTCTCTTTGAGGCCCAACTCTTCTAACATCTAATGATGATAGTCCACAATGTGATGGACTCATTAGCCAGCTAGCGCAAACAAGACACAGATGACTTTTTTTTTCTCTGAGGAAAGGCTTGCAACAAGTTCTCTGAACCATTTGACCATTTTATGTTATTTGTTACTACCCTCTAATAATATGAACCACTAGAGCATTTCCTAATTTAGTGCCCCTACTGGTGTCCAGAGAGCAACACGTCCTTATATCTAACTTAATCGTCACAATAAACATGTGTTTAATATTGTAAATGGTGGTGATGTAAATTGGCTAGATTTAAACACCTAAATAACTTTGTTAGGTTTGGGAAAAGATGGATTAAAATGTTTATTAAGTCACCTAAATCAGGTACTTATATTGACAGTTTGGGTCAATTAGTGTCTATGTGGACAAGGCGAGTCAATTAATACAATTACATACATGTAAACGAAAATACTGTTAATGAGCGATTGGAAAGCTGAAACACTTGAACCTATACCAGCATCTTCACATACAGAAGAGCTCAGTAAGTTCATGAAGAATATTCTGCACCAAAAAGTGTCATGGCTGCTGTCCAAGCTGCTGACCTGGAGACCTTCGGGGGACTGCTGGTGAAGTTTTCTTTTAAACAAACAAAAGTTAATATTCAGTGCTTCTCACCAAAACCCATTGTGTGCACCCATCAGGGTAAACAACATTGTTATTTTCTTGTTTTTTTTCCTGCATTAAATATTTGCTGTGTTGACTTTTGTGGGTTTTTTAGGTGTCAATTGTGTTAAACCAACAGCAGGCCATGTAAATAATATTCATATAAACATTTCAAACTGAAATCCTGGATTATGTATCTGAACATAAACTCCTTCACTCACCAGGCTTTTAACTTATGCTTCCCAGCAACGTCTGCTGTTGCTGCTGCTTTTATGTGACGCCACACATACACTGTTTAAGTTTCCCTTTCAGAGAACACATTAGCATCCATCACTATGAATGGAATTTAAGACTGCTGCTGGATCTGTTGCCTGTGCAGTTTATTAACGGCTGACTTTTTCCTCTCTGCCTGCCTGAACAATAACAGTTAAGAGTCTTGACTTTTCATTTGTTGGCTGGCCTTGATCAAGTTAAAGAGAGGTTTGATGAGCCTGCTTGTGCTTTTTCAGCATCGTTGTTTTTCAGTGTTGTACTTACAGACCTGCCAAAGCACAACCTGTCTGCTGCTCCTGCACAGTGCTGTCAAGACTGAGCTGTCCCATGTAATGACATTGTTTTAAATATAAAAATATGACAATAAAGTCATGTTTGTCAGGATCATATCTTCACAAAAACTTCAATTTTGTTGTCCTGCTGGTGTCAGGTGATTGACACAACATGCACAGTGATCTGAACGCTAAAAGAAAAGAAAAAAGACTTGATGAACCATCCAGCTGAGGCAGCTGTCAGGGCTGTGATTTGTTTTCCTGCTTCTAAAAAATGATCAGCGGGAATTTTTTTTTCTAAGGGGAGGAAAACAAAAAGCCTGAACCTGGGACCAGACAGGTATTATCTTTAAGTGCTTTGCTCAAAGGCAGCTTGTGTTTATTGACAAATGAGGGATGCATTATTCAGACAGTCCACCAAAATGTTCTCAGCATGGGTAAGCTACAGCCAGATCTTTCCTCAGGATATTTTTAAGAAAGCAACAGGTCATGTTTGAGTTCCATTGAAATATGCAGCATGAAGTATAAGAGAGATATAAAAGACAAAAATATAAGCAAAACAACTATGAATGATCCATCAAGTCACCACTGGAGACATTCCAAGTACATTTTTGTAAAGGAGTATTAGGTTTCTCATGCTCATGTGTAGCCAATGAAGTGTCTCATACCTGCATTCTTTCTAATGGCCATCAGGGGGCGACTACACTGGCTGAGAAACAGACTGGTCTCCCCCCAAAAACGTAATTATATATGAGTCATGTGTACAGGCAGTAAAATCCGACCTATATTTCTGCCATCTTGATGACAAAGTAGTTGTGATTGGTGGATGAGTTGAACAAACGGTGGACTTTCACCCAGGAAAACAGGGTCCCGTGTAAAAGCGAAAGTAAATTATTTTCAACGTAACTTACGTGGGTTTTGGTATCACGTTTTTGTTCGGAACTTACGTTTTCCACATAACTTCCAGTAGTCACGTCTAACTTCTTCACACTACCGCATTTACGTATATTTATTTACTGTTTAAACATCTTTGTTGACAATTGTTTTTTGTTCTAAAACTAGGTAGGTGGTTTTGTAGCATAAATTCACAGAAACTGCAGCCTTTTTTACAACCGGGAATTGACGCAAATGTAAAATGACATGTGTGCTATTTTGAGAACTTGCGCTGTACCGCGAGACATTAAACACACAAGCTGTGTGTAATAACGGGTGGCACTGACACACAACCTGTTCTGTCGTATAGGTTGGAGATCTTGCTGCTGAAAAGTCAGTTTATTGGAAAGTCAATAGGAGCTTACTTCTCACTTGATTTATTATGTCAGTTAACATTATCATCATGTGTTCATTGGCTCAAATGAAAGTTTCCAGGTCTGCTTCAATACAGCATTATGTTAATTCAGTAAATTAGGATCTCATTAAGAGTGAAATAGACGATAAAGCAGAGTAAGGTGAGCTAGCACTGCTCATATATGACAAACACTCAGGATGACACGCACACACACACACAAAGCATGGAGAACATGTTTCTCTATCATCATAATGAGACAGTGTCGATTAAAAGAAATTAATAAACGAAAACACAATGTACACACAATCTACCTGTTTTATGGGCCGGTCAGACAAAAGACCCACATACCTCCTAGAATAAACATTTCATGCTAATGTGGGAGGTAAAGAATACATTCAGACTTCCCCCATTGTGCTGCGATTGGACCTAATCACATCCTTTTGGTAAAGGTAATGATTTTCAGATCCCACACAGTGTACTGCACTACTGTGGAAAATGAGTGGAGAACAAAAGGACAGGTGATCGTATCCACAAAGGGAGAGTAAAACACAAATAAATAAAGTTTTCTATTCCACAATATGACATGTCATATTTGTTTTTGAAAGAAAAATTGCATTAACCTTTTCATCTTTCGATGTTTCTGTAAAAATGCTGACTCTATCCACCAACGACTTCAACGGTGTGTTCCCCATGACAAAATAGTACTTTTTTTTTTTAAAGTAAGCGTTATTTCCATCCTTTCGTCCTGTGCAATAACAAAGCCAAACAAGTTTCCTTCCTACATCGAACCTGTTATTTGAGCTTTATGTGCAGCAATATTGTGTGGAGGTAAGTGTGGTGCAATAACAATGTACTCATTTCTTCCCCTCTGTATTGTGTCTATTTCTGTACAACACAATTCGTCAATGAAGATGTTTCTTGCAAACAGAGGAAGAGGCATAAAAACAGGTATTCATTACAGAGTTGGCATTATTTCTGCTCAGTGGCTCAGGAACAAATGTTCTCTGTGTCTTCATCACGCAGTGAAATCTGCCTCATGAGCAGCAGCCGTGAATCTCTGGCTGATAAATGCGAACTAGACGAGCCCGTGTGCACGGAGCAGAACCATATTAATTAACAACTGGAGCGATTACAGATGGTAGCACCTACTGCCACCTACAAGTCTCTACCCGTGCATATGTGTGTGTGGGCGTGTTGGAAGCTCCTGTTTTTCCTTCCATTGTGTATTTCCTTGCTTCACTGTGCTGAACTTGATCATTGTGTATTGTTTAAGATAAACTTAGGAGCATTTTGCATTTTAAAAAGGACTCACCCACACACGTTTGCACATACGCTGGCACAAATTACATTTTCATATCAACCAGCTGTGATGCTATTTCTTCCTGTTTTCTTTTACTCACAGAGATGGGCTCTAATTGAATGGGTTTGAATTAGATGTGACAATAAATCTCATTGTTGCTGAGAGCAAGTCAAACAGAACGTTAACCTCCCCGACAGCCCCCACACAGCCTGCACACACACACATATAATGACACAGTCGGAGCCTGCTGGTTAGTACGATGAGACACCGTACACTAAAAGTAAGTAAATTATGTCCGCAGCCACATTGTTTTCAGCAGGAGCCTTCTCCTGAGCGTTCCCTTCAAAGAATCCAAGTAAGTAAAGAGTAAATGTCAGTTTTATTTTTAATTTAACTTCAGTGCAATAATAAGAATAGCTTTACTTGCGCAAAGTGCATTTATTTTTCTGACAGGTCTTAGACTTCCACTACGGGTACAAAGCAATCGTGGTTATTTCAGCTACAGTTGGTGACTGAAAATAACGGTAGCATTATTTCTTGAGCAAAGCCGAGTGTGCAGTTAAAGGCAGCATGAACGTACTAAAAGCAGAGAGACTCATATTTAATAAAGGAGGCAGCAGAAAGATGATAGACCAACAATGTAGTTGTCTCACTCTGCTATTAGAGGAATATGACCAGCTGATGAGAACAGCTGATATCATGATTGACAGCAGGAGCCCTGAACACTCAACAATGACAGCAAGGAAATTATGAGTGAGGGAGGTAAATGGCAGGTTGTATGGGGAAAAAAAGCCAGATCTGAGCCAGAAAAATAGCATTCACTTGATCAAATGTTAGAGCTTCATTTGGTACTGAAGGTTTTTCATAGCATGTAAGGATTATTTTATCTCTATATTTAGGTATAAAGATTATATTTGGCATTTCTTCAGCACCAACAATAGAGCTGCAGCCAGAATCTGAGTGAGTTTAAATTGGCTTTGCTTCATTAAATATGAAAATGCAGTGTAGCTTTTAATACAAATCTTCAGTGTCTGCATATGGTATACCATCAGCTCTTAAAACAGGAACTCAAAATGATCAATGACATGGAATAAGAGATGCCTGCTGTTATCACAGAGAAGCACTTTCAATTATAATTATTCTGCAAAAATCTGCAGACATCACCAAAAATAAATAACAAAATTAGGAAGAAAAAAAACTTAAAGAACTTATGTGACAGGAGGCAGGAGCTCACATTTCAAAGCAC
>CAFUXE010001139.1:59164-91759 GCA_903364295.1 Serranus cabrilla
GCACAAAGAAAAACAAGTGTAGTCTTGCTGCTTTCAAGTGCATAATAATGTCCGTCCGTCCGCTGACAGTCTTCATAATGTCTTTTTTATACTTCTGTGACAAAAAATAACTACATTTACGCAAATGCGAGTGTGTGCGTCAGTTCCCTGCCAACTGAAATCTTGATTGTTTTGACCTTTTCTTCAGAAAAGCTTTCTTGGGCACCACTCTTCACATGTACGTACTGTATTGTATAATCATAGTGTAAGGCCACTTTAACACAACATGTAGCATACGGTGATTAGCCACAGGGTTATGTGTGACATCATGTTGTTGATTTAAACTGCCCTCAAATGCAGCACAAGTACAATAATAATAGTACTATTACTTTCTCTCAGAGCTGCACAAGAAAAGTCAGAGATTGTGCTTTGTGCTGGAGCTTGTTGCAGGAAAGTGGCTGCAAGTGCTTATGTTTTCATTTTGACCCTTAAAACTTTCTTAAACTTTCTTGTACTTTTCAGTACTTTTCAGGCCCTGTGTCACAGCAGCCATACAGGTTGGTTGGGACTGTCCTGTCTAACTAACTGACTGTCCGGTTGCAATTATTGTTTTATTCAATTAATCGCCAGATGTTGCAGCTGTTGAGGAATCAGGAGTTCTGAGCTTTTATCTGCATCTTGATTTTTGAAAGGAGATTAAATTACACATACACTGATATTTGTGCCTTCATATGTAAATTATTCATGCAGCACACACACACACACACAAACACGTACACACACAAACAGTTTTCTATGGCTGGCTGTCAGTGAAAAGGCCACCTTCCCCCTTGAATGCTACACAAATTGAGTTAGTTTAATGAGGATAAGCCCGGACTAAGAAGAAAAGTTGCAGACAGTCATTTAAAATATACAAACAAACTCAGATAAGCACACACACACACACACACACACACATTCATTTCCAGAATAAACCACTTTGAAAAAACAGGTGTTCTCGTGTTTTTTAAGCCTAAACCTGATGTTTGGTGCAATTTCATAACCAACGTGTTTTTCAGGTGTGTTTAAGTATCCATCACATTATTAAAGCTGCATTGGCATGTTCTTACAATGTGACACATCAGTCACGCGTTTGCAGCGTGTTTAAAACCGAGGTCTTCAAGAGTCACACTGAGATAAGGACACACATGAGCATTCAGGCTCGCGTTCTAAAAATAGCACACACATCATTATGCATACACATACGAATCACATTTGTTTAACAAAGGCTGCAGTTTCTGTGAATTTAGGCGACATAACCACTGACCTAGGATCAGGGCAAAAGCTTTCTGGTTAGGCATTATAAAAGACAGAAAAGTAAAAAGTGAATAAATGTATGTAAATGCAAGAAGAGAAATAGTTACAAGTTACGTAAAAGAATGTGAGTAGCACAAAAAACGTAAGTTAAGTACATAGTCGTTAACTTTTGTTTTCACATGGGACATGATTCCCGTCCTGCTGGGTGAAAGTCTCCCTCTCTGAGTTTGACATACGCCATTTAAACTGTCAATCGAGACTACTACATCAGCAAGATGGCGCTGTCTAAAACATTAATATGAGTCTCAGTCTCATACTAGTCTCAGTATTTGTCGTTCAAAAACAAAAAGATGCAACAAATATGTCTGCAGAAACGTAAAGGGTCAGTATCTATATAGCGACTGAGTTGTCTCACGTTAACCAAGAAGTTATGTTGCCTTGATTTAACTGTGCATTTCCTGTAAAAACTGAAGTTTATTTTGGAGGATCACTATGCATGTAACAGGCAGAAACCCGGACCTGAAATATCAAAAACTGCTGGTAAAGTAGATCATGTGCATCTGTATGTGATACCACTGACTTAGCATCAGTGTGTGCAGAGTTTGGAGTGAGAGTGTGTTGGTTGCACATTCAGCTGTAATGTCGCCTTCTGCTTTCGTGCATTTTGTGTTTCACAGGGTGCAAACACAGCCTGCAGTAGCTGCTAGATAGCAGTGGAAGCAGGATAATTAGCCTGGGTGTAGTTACTAATTAACTTGGCATGAACAACGGCACCATACATGACTCTTACACTTACCCTGCAGCCTAGCAGCATTTTACATGCACGCCATTTGACATGCGGGCATACAATGAACCACAAAGCACAATGCAGCATGTAAAGTGAATATGGATTCAACCTACTGCTGTCTGGTTAACCATATATATTATCTCTGTAATGGTGCCACTGTGGCTTGAAACGACTTGGCTATTGTTATACCTCAACCTTAAGTTTCACCAAAGTGACAGTTAAAGCGTTTTAGCGTTTCAGTGAAAGCTCGTGAATCAAGACCATGAAGTGAAAGTATGATCAATGTGGTGTTCCATTACGATCTCTGGTGCAGCAGCTCATTGGACCATTAATCCTTCTTCTATCTAGAAATGACCTCAGGTGTCAGAAGCGTACAAGGTGATATTTCTGTCACACTTGACCACTGTCCTGTGACACTGACTGCTCTGGCATTTTCACATGACGACACGAGAAGAAAGCGAGTGTGAAGTGATTAAGTGAGATTGAAAAAGAGGCGAGGTCGAAAGAGAGACAGATTATGTTTGATTACTCATGTCAGATCCAATCAGAGTCATATCCAAGAGCTGATGAACTCATACAGATATTGACGGCAGTGAAATTCCAATTTGAATATATTAGAGTTTAGGTCTGCACCAGTGTGTGTTTGCTGACCATTTTCTGAGAAGCATCCTGGTGACTAACGTACAAGATTACTTTGTGTTTGTTGGGCTGCTTTAATTTGCTCTTAGATACAAACAAACACACAAGCTAAAACACAAATAAACACAAACAGCCTCAGAGCAACTAATTGGAAAAACTCCACACCTAATTAAAATGTCAGAAAAGTCTTTAGGTGTTGTGTTGAGCACAAAAGCCCCTGCTGACCCACTTCAACACACAGGTAGGGCACAGGAACTTCCATTCCTGCGGTAATTAGAGTGCTCTTCCTAATTGTGCTTCAAACACCAAAGAGTGCAGTCTCCAGAGACGCTCTGCTCACTTTATATTTGCAGAGGAGAAATGAACCACCTTTATATGCACGCATGTTTTTACAGTATATCTGACTGGGCTCCTAATTGTGCACGACAGTTTGTCAGCAACCATTTGGCCTCTGCATCCGCCTGCATGAGTCATACAAGTTCACAAGGTTAAACTGAAAGTAAAATGTTCTTTTCAACACTTTTTCTATTTTCTAGTTATCTCTGTGTACATCATCTTTTCACTCTACTCTCAATCTCCTCTTGCCCCTTTGGCCTCTGTTAAGTTTCTTTACCATTCAGAATGAGAGAACCAGAGTTTAGCCATTGACATCCCCAACAATAAGCATCTCCAGCTGACTGTGAAGGAGCTCAGCCTTCATTGACTTGAAGTATCCTTTCACACAGAATGGAAGGAGATACCATAAGGCCTCACCTTGGATATACAATACAGAAATATTGAGATGCACATACAGAAATGTGAATGCAACGATGGTGTCTCAACACACACACATACACACATTCCCAGCTCTTGGCCTGCGCTCACCACTTCACCATAATGCGGACAGACCTTTGGCCCTGAGGGCAGATGATTGTGTTAAATAGCATCACTGTCAGAGTGCAGTCGGCGCTCCACATCCACTGTTCCGGCACAGTCACACAGTGCTGGTATGGCAGTAAAATAAATGCCTCCACACTCCCACCACCCTCACCGCCCGAGGCTATGTTCTGCACGCTATCCTTGATACGACCTTGTGTTATTCCGATTATGTCATTGTAGCAATGGCTAAAGCAGAATGGCCGGAGTGTTGAAAGGCATAAAACTGGCCGCAGCGACGGAAAGAATGGCGTAATTGAGGCTTTCTGAGTGCTAACTGCACAAAGTTGTGAAGCTATGAATGCTAGTATTTGTAAGAATATGCAATTTATACACTCGAAGGCCTAAGAACACTTTACAACTACTGCTTCTTCTATTCATTCAACAAGCACTGGAGAAGGAGGTGTTGGACCTCAAAGAAGCCAAGCCATGATCAGTGTTTCTGCTGTTACTTTGCCAGAGTCCTTTCATTGACTTTGTCTGTGAGAGCAATTTCTTACAAAATGTTGAGAAATGCTAGTTCTCTGAAGAAACACAGACCCGGTGTGATGAATGAAAAACCTCTTCTCATGCAGCATGGAGAGAAGAGCACAGCAAGGTTATTCTCTCCTGAACATACAGTTTGTAACATGTTTTTTTAAGGAACTTGTGTTGCTCACAGTTTGTAATTTACGTTGTTTACATAACTTCCATGTCTTCACATCCGATTTTTCCGTACGTATAATGACGTGTGAGCTATTTTTAAACGCTCAGCTGATCCACAGACTACACATTTCTGTGCTGCCGGCACGTTTTTTGCTCAGATTACTTCCTGCAAACTCAAACTTTGGTGTTATAATAAACATGGTCATTTCACATAATGTTGTGAGATCAGACTGCTACTAAAACAATATAAGACAGTTGCAAACCAAACATTCTGCCCTCAGGAAACAGCACACACCCTCACCAAAAGCAATACTATACAACCAAAACTTTCCCACAATGCAACCTTCAGTCTGAGAAAGAAATCTGGAATCAGAGTCTATTCAGGAGTTGAAGAACTCAACATCATGTCATAGCTAAATGGAGATATTTACACCCAAAAAGCCTTCAATATCATTAATTCAGCCTATGAATAGCTCATGTTTCACTTGTGCTTAATGTGCATAATTGCAACCTCGGGTTTCATCTGACTTGTGTGTGTTGCAACAGTGATTGTGTATTGTGCTGTCAGCCGTACGATGAATGCATGCATCGTCCCTGACAAAGACTGCAGCTGCTGCTTCCTTAAGTTACACATCTCATACAGACGAGGTGCAAGTAAAACAAGTTTTATTTAAAGTGTGAGACTGAGGCAAATAAAACGCTGGGTTTAGAGACAGACTTTCTTAATGGTTGAGCAGAAAAATCAAACCAAAACACAAAGTGACAAGAGTAGAGATGAGATGAACTCAGACAGGGTGCAAAGATCAGTAAATATTACTGTCACTAAGTGTTTCTCTCAAGAAGACGCTGTAAGCTGCAGAACTGATATTTTACAACATGAAAATAATGAATCTGAATTGATTCTTTGCGTTGAATAGCCTGGAGCCATCCAGCTAATTAGATTCAGTTAATGAGAACAACTTCAGAACAGAGGGAGATCGTTCCAGGTGTGAGTGGGCTGATATCACCATCCATTTCCTTGCAATTCTTTGTTTCCGGGCTGTTGCAGATAAGAACATGTTTATGGTCAAATTGTCTCTTTAAATTGGTGTAAAAACAGAAGGAAAAGATATGATGAGGGTGTCTCAGAGGAGAAATGTAAATTAGAGGACAGAAAGGGCCTAAAGCAGCGAGCAGAGTGCACAGGAAGAGGAAGAGGGATGAACAACATCATAAAGGAGACCGTTTCACCTGTCTGCACTGGAAAAGGGAGAAACAGAGCGAAGTTATGTTTACCTGTTTTCAGAGTTTCTGTGCTGCTGAAGTAACACAGATTTAGGTTGATGCATAAATCATCTTGAGTAACCTAGTTTATTATTATTTTGGCTATTATTTATTCCCCTGTAACATAATTTTGTTGTTCTTTTCTCACAGCAATACTGATAACAGAACATTCTGTATTTGTAGATATTAAAACCCATCAAGTACCTACTTTGCCTCTTATATTATATCACCCTTTTCAAATGTTTTCACACAATTGAATGAGGCATTATTATTCCCATAAGAATAGGGCAGTACGGGAGTAGGGGCCTGATCTACCTGCTAGCAGGTTCAGTAGGTTGTTGTCAACCTTTTGAATGAACACTTGCTGAAAACAAAGTGGTTACGTGTAGTTAAAAGGCAACAGTTTTCCTTACATTTACGCTACAAAACACTTCTCTAGAGTTAAGATAAAAAGCTTCCTGGTTAGCCGTTATAAAAGATAGTTTAAAAAGTAAAATGAACAAATACAAATGCTGGAAGTTGTGAGCATCAGGAGTGACATTATGTTATGTTAGTCACGTAAAAGTGTGGCACACAGACGTTAACAAACATTGTTGAAACCTCGTCTGATAACATCTGGATCGAGTGATTCATGCATTTTGCTTTAGACATATCATAAATCATAAGTTGCTAAATACTCAAGTAAATTCAAATAATACACATTTACTGATCTCTCTTACTTTAAGCTCAGTCTCAGTGTGTCTCTGGTTTAAATCTTCAAGTTAGATCAAATAAGTAATTATGAGTTCCCCACTTGTGCGATGTTCATGTCAATATCCAAGTTATAATTAGGAGAAGGCAGTCTCAGTGTATAAAGGTAAATGTCAGCATGTAGAAGCATACCATGCTCACAAGAATTGAATTTTTTTGCACTGTTGTGTCTTAATTTTTCTTGTGTAAAATACTTCCACACAGCTAAGGACATTACATCACAGTTGCAAACTTATTTCTTCATATCTAATGACTTTTTTTTTTAAGAAATAAAGATAAGCACATGTCAATCTGTAACAGAAGTGGTCCACCCAGCTTCCAAAGAAGCTTTTTTATAATAATACTGCATATAATTTCCATGTTTCAGTCTGAACTGGGGAATGTTTGACCTACACATGCATTAGATACTATTATGGGGAAAAAAACATATTTTTTCGGTTTTATTCTAACCCAGTGGTTATCGGACAGGTCAATAAATGTAAATATTAGAACTGAAGTGGATTCAATGTTTTATTTAAGTTCCATGGAGCCAGATTGAGTCATAAGCTTCAGACCTCAAACTGATTCACCAAAACAAGAGACCAGCCGCTCTGCCCTCTGCTGCAGACCATAATAAACGGTAATCAAGTAATCTGGTAACAGTAGGAGAGATGTTTGTAAAGATGAAGGCCGTTGTGTGAGTTCTCTCCAGTGATCGGTGCCGATGGCCTGTTAATACTGCTGCATCTCCTTTGTTATTGAGTCAGATAAAAATTGATCAAATTACTTCTACCCCCACTGACCGTAACAAGACCTTAGCTGGATAACAGCCAACAGCAGGCCACTTCATCACAACTGAATATGAATAAAGCCTGTACATCAGAGATCAACTATGCTACCACTAGAGAGACGAAGTGAGAGTGTGTATGCATGTGTGTGTTTTCGCAGAAGAGACGGAGCATCAGATCATGACATGAACAGGGAGAGAGGCAGAGGCCAGAAAACACAATCAGGGAGTACAATGGGAGAGGGGAACCGCCCCGAGAGATAGCAAGATAAGGGGAAGATGAAATATTTACATGACAGAACTAGGCAGGTTTATCTAACGCTGAAAAATAGATGAGCTCTCCAAGGAGCTCCCACGATCTGTCCGGTCACAAGAACAGGCCAGGAGCTGTGGTGTGCACACGGGGGGGGGCTTGTGGCCCGATTGTTGAAAAACGCGCTCTAAAGTGCCTTCTTGGGAGGCAAAACGCTCCTAAAGTACCCTCTGGGGAGGCAAAACGCGCTTAAAGTGCCCTCTTGGGAGGCTAGAACACGTTGATGTACCCTTTTATTTCTGTGCACGCCACTGGCCAGGAGTCTCATTTAATAAAGTGTGCAGGGATTCAGCACAAGTTAACTTATCTCCAAAGACCAAAGCAGCATTAGGATCAACAGAAATTATAAAGCCATATAAATTACAACAAGTTACAAGTGACCAAGTGGGGCAAGCCTCCAGTAATACTCCTATAATTAAGCCTAAATAATGTAAAGCCTTGTGCATAGACAGTAAGTGCATGTGTAGGTCATTTGCTTGTAAGAAAACTGTATTATTATATAATAAAACAGAAAAAGAAGTGTTCCACTGATTAAAACAGTGGAAAATGTGCTCATATTCAATTAGATCTTGATTAGACAGCACCACCGTTCACCAAGCATCAAATACGGGAATCCAATCCAATCATACAACATTCCCGGTCGGGTGTATCTGGGGACCTTTACGACATGGCACTACCTCTCTCTTTCTCCTCATTTTACTGTCTTCTCTCCCCAAACCTCATTATAGAAAAAACAACTATTCAACTCTGCAGCAGAGTTGGAGATACTTAGAACAGCTCCAGTGCTTTGTGGCTCCGGCTTTCCGTCAGCTCGGGCAATCACAAAAGGTTAATTTCACAGAGAACATTAGATGCTGTTTGACATGACTCCTCAGTGGAGGCACAGCACATAAAAGCTCCACAATTATGCACAAAACAGTTTCAACTGAAGAAGAATGCTAATGTTGCATTACAGAGGAGACATTATGCAAATATTACATTACAAATAAACACAGTATGTAAATTGGATGATATATTTAGCGGCACAATATCATCAGTGTTTTTGGGGTGAGTCATTATGCAGGCATGACTGGCTGGATCAAAGTGTGACATTGGGGTTAATCAGCAAGTTTCTTCCATCACACACTTGACTGTTGAACTGCACCCATTACTTCTCCATAGGGGTAGAAACATAGGTGGCCCGGCCTTTTACTACAAAATGTAATTCAAGGAGAGCTCCAACCAGGAAGAGACTCAAAATAACAACCACAAAAGACACAGGAAGACTACAGAGAGATCAAAACAACTACAAAGAGACACAAAATGACTACAGTGTAACATAGAATGACTACAAAGGGATGCAAAATGATTGCAAAGAAACACAAAACAATTACAAAGTGACACAAAATAAATGCAGCGACAGAAAACAACTACAATTGACACAAAGAGAAACAAAACAACTAAAAAATGACCACAAAAAGATGCAAAACTACTACAAAGATATATAAAACAACTACAAAGTGACACAAAATGATCACAAAGAGATACAAACAATTGCAAAATGACTACAAAGAGATGCAAAATGACCAAAAAGAGACAAAACAAGAGACTTAAATTGATCACAAAGACACACAAAACCACTACAAAGTGTCACAAAATGATCACAAAAAGAGGCAAAACAACCATAGGTTTACGTGGTATTACCTTCTTCTTGCACATGCCCATTTTAAAAAACATCTTGTTCATTTTATATTTACTCATTCAGGTCCTGAGCTAAAAACTGCCCGTTGAACAACTACATCAAAGTGTTTTTTTTACAAACAGTTTCCCAGAAACATTTTAAAGGTCTTGGCTTCACTGAACTGAGTGAAAATTCCCCACAATTACAGGAGACACTCAAACTGCTTTTTCGCCCGGGCTACAAAAGTACTCGAATGAAGCCTAAAAATATTACATCGCTGTTAAATCCATCTGCAATTTTGATTTCAAAAGCCAAATCTGCTTTAGTGGAACCCTTAAGGATCTATTTTGTGCTTTGATTTTCTCCAATACGGCAGTTTGAGTTGAAAAACCAAAGGAAGGGCGGCAAAAACCACTGCAGACCTGAAGAATATAATATATGCACAATAAGAGAATTTGACATTATCTTATCAAGTCATATCCTTCACTTTTACATGTCAACCAATTAGACAGCCACTGTGTCTGCACTGCCTGGAAGAATCCTTCCTCTCCTCTGCGTGTCCTCTGCGTGAATATCTTTTCTTTTTTAATATCTTTTCCTTGTCCGTCCGCATGCAAAATAAGCCATTAGCCCAGAGATAGAGCGTAATTACCAGCAGAGAAAGTGCCTAAATTGACATTCTCACCGCCTCTCGGCTTGGAAAGGTCCTCCTAAGAGGCTTACAGCATGACAAACCTGCTGCGTTAATAGGTTAATACTTAAGCCCTCCCTGCTGCCTTCACTTCCTCTACACTTTCATGTATTTGTTGTGAACGCACTCAGTCATTTTCCCCCTCGTTTCCCAACACTTCCACACTTTTTCATCCTCCCTTTCATAATGCAGTGCCCTGTGTGCTGCTTTTTTGTCTCTGGTTAATTAACATTTAACCAACACATTGTTTTCTTTCTCTCCCTCGCCTTCTTCTTCTTCTTGCCTGCTTTTTTTTTCCTGAGCTCACTCATTACTCTCTCTCTCACTTTCTCTCTCTCTCTCTTTCTGTGTCGTCTTTGATTTCAGCCCTGAGGCAAACTGGTGAGTCGTCGCCAACCTCGAACGGATAATTAGAATTACACCTCGGCGCTGTATAATTGTGGAAGTGTTTCATATATGATTAATGTAACGCCAAGCTGCTTCCGCAAGACTCAGGCATGCAAATATTCACAAACACATCCTTGACTTTGGGTTTCCATCTACCTTTTGCAAACTATTCCACCACTCCTTTGTGCATCTCTTGTTTTATTTTTTCCAATGCTGGCAGTTCTTTTTCCTAAGAGGATACACTACCTCTCCACCCCCCCGCTATCTATTTTCCATCACCTGCATTGCCTCTACCTCTCACTCTCCCCTCAGAGTTTTCTTCTCCACTGAGAATAAGCCGCTCCGCCAACACACACCAGAACACACACTCTTGCATGCATGTGCACGCTTACACAGACATACACAAATGGCTGCTGTCAGTTTTTACCAATCGTCTCTTCTGTGCCTACACTTCTTCCTGTGTCTCATCCTACCAGAGTTATCCCCAGAGTTCTTCCTTCCTGAGAGGATTCGCATCCATAAAACACACACATACACTGACACGTTGAAGCAGAGGCTCACACAAAACACTCGCTCTCTTGATGGATTGGCTGCCCGCTTTTTCCATCCTTCATCTTCCCCTCCCTTTTTGTTCCTCCTCCAGCTCCTCGTGAGGACTTACAACCAGCCGGCCTTTCTAAACCCTTGTCCCAATAATGTGATATCCATGTTTTGTCGCATTGTAGCCACTCCACAACCCTCGAGGAAGCCATCTTTCCGCCATCATGCCTCAGGAATCATTACAGCCCGTTAGCCACTCTTATGCGCCACCCCTTTTATCGCTGCTGAGGGCAGTAATGGTGCAAACGTCTTGTTTTATGAGGCAGCTTGTAGTTCCTGGAGACAGCCGAGCTTCCAGGCATGTCCACAGGAACATGTGGGGTAACTTCCACCAGGGGACCTGCTTTAGCTCCATTGCATAGTTCTGTTTTTACACAGCACTTCACTCACGGGCCTTCTGAGACATCCACCACTTCTCCACAGTTACACCCTTTCAGGTTTTTGTCATCTTTACTGCCAGTTTAGTCAGAGCTCACGCTGATTCCCTCATGTGCTACATATCTTCATACACATCATGCGATCTCTCAGATGTACCTATTGTGCGAGCTACTGTTTTTTTTTCCACCAGTGCACCCCCATTCCCCCTGTATACGTGAGTCATAAATGCAGCTTCCAGAGAGCATCACAACTGAACAACAATCTCACATAACGTCAGTGATATATATATATATATATAACAAAATCAGCATTTTGAAAGCACCAGATATTAACAGATAATGTTGTATTAGAGTGAAGACAAGTGAAGACAACATTGTCACATACAAACTAAGTGTGCTATAACATAAAAAAACTGATATTAAAATTATTCAATAATAATCTGGAAATACTCAGATTACATTGGTGTCAGGAGCAGTTCAGAACAGCTTCCGAACCAGGAAGTTTAAAGGACTTCCAGGCTCCAGTAACCAAGCTTGTTCAGAGGGGAATTTTCAGACTGCAGTATAAAGTGGCCAGATGAGATCCTGGCGATGGAGTGTATCAAGTTTCGGAAAGGGTGACACTTTTAATATCTAGGAGGAAATTGATAATTTTAGAAAAATAAGGTGGAGATTCACCAGAAAGTACGATTTGCTCTGTATGAACTGGAGCACAAAGCTCCGTGTTCAGTTGGGATTGGGGATCGATCTTGAGTTTAAGCTCTTGTTTGAGAATAAACTCTTTTTGCCTTCATCTCAAGTGAAGTTTCTCAGTTCAGCAGATCTGAATATCTGACCACCAACAGTACATATAACACCAATATAATTATGCTGTCTGTGTGATCAAAGATGAAAAAAATAGTTCAAGAACATAGCAACAAGGATGAGAACCTAACTGCAGACAGTGACGCAGATCCACTGTATAAAGCGCTCTATTTTAGTAAGTAGGGAGTGATTCAGACGCCATTAAGGTCTGCAAAGGTCCATGAAAAAGCAAGACCTTGGAACACCTTGTGAGGAAGAGGGGGCGGCAGTGCAAGTGCCATCCATTATGTTGTGATAAAAGGAAATAAATGAACTCCAACTGGTGTGATTAGGTCCTTTTGCCCTTCTCACTAATCTACATTTCACCGTCATGTGGACGTATAACACCCAGGATATCAAACACTGTGTTTCAGCTTGGTACTATGACTTGTCTATGTAAAAAACGATGTGTTTTCAATTCTAAAAACACTTTTTACAAGACATACCATACAACAATGTGAGTCAGAGCTCTATTTAATAGGATAAGTGCTCTTCTATACCAACCTGTAATATTTCCATTGAGCACATAAGATTCTCTGTGTTATGTAAAGTAATACTTTGTTTAAAGCCGAACAAAAGTACCTCCATATGTTTGCACGCTAGCCAGTTAGCAAACAGCTGTTTCTGACTCATGCAGCCCTGGAAGCATCCGTCTGGTACCAAGCACTGTTTGCACCATCGCCCCCCCCTCAGAGCGCCTCAGTATGAGAGAGGAATATTACAGTACACTAGCACACCCTTTGGGCTCATTACAGTTTCAATACAGTTGACGTTATCCCCAATTTGTGTATCTTTCTAACATCTATTCTCATTTTCTTTAATTGATGGTCATTAGTTTATGGTTGCTATGTGGGACAGTCAACGCTCACTCTGGGATTAATTAAGTGTTTTGTGTCTCATGTCTTCTCTGCAACAGCAGCCCCTTCAGCCTTTTTAATGTCAGTTGATCACGACGCAGAAGTTAATATTTTAATGAAAACCTCACGGCTCCTGATCAGCAGCACATTCCTGGTTCCACTTGTCAACTGAGCAACCATTACTCGAGGACTGTACTGCAAGTACTGGGGTAGTAAGTCTCTGCTGGCTGCTTGACGAGAATGTACTGTTTTGCATAAAGTGCATGTTAAGTTGATGATAAAAAATAAAAAATAAAGCGTGCCTCAGGATTTCCTGGCAGCTGTCAGAAGAAACGCGTTCTCCAGTGGTAACCCTTACATGCTGTATTATCTGTTTCATATACTCTAATATATGCAAATGCTTATTTGGATGTGATTTCTAAGCAAATCTAAAAATATATACATTTGGAGTATACAGGCTACAGATTGAAAAAAGATATATGTATAAACATATACATGAACATTAACTAGATAAGTATTGTGCATGTTCTATTAAGATATTATATAAATTTTGCCTTACGATCTCACAAAATTACGTGAAATGACCACGACCTCTTAACATCACATTCCATGCTGGTGGCACAAGATGTGTGAAAAACTGACTTTCACCCAGGAGAATGAAGTTTGTGTCCCAACTGCAAACAACGTAAACAACTTTTACGTAACTTCCGTTGTTCACATAACTTCCGTTGTTCACATAACTTCCGAAACTTCTGTGGCTCACAGTTTGTGTATCACATTGTTTTACTTTTCTCAATAGCCTAGTGTCACACTCCGTTTCCCTGTGTAATATGTCTTATTTAAGTGTATTATAGAGCTTAAATGTCAGGGATCATTTACTCATTTGGATGTTTCTTTGAGAGGAATCGATTAACAACATTTCGTAAACTTGTTCACTGTTTAACCTGTCTTTTATAACACCTTACCAGGAGGTTATTGCTCTAAACCTATGTCAGTGGTTTTGTAGCATAAACTCACAGAAACTGCAGCCTTTTTTACAACTGCAAACTGTACGTAACAATGTGTGTGGTTTTAGTACATAGTATTCTGTTTTTACAGAATTTCCAAAAATGATGTGCCACCAGCACGAAATTCGATGTTTAGAAGTCGTGGTCATTTCTCTTAATTTTGTGAGATCAGTTTGTAAAAACCATATTGATTGATTCAAACTGTGATATGATTCAGATAAGTGTTAAATACTGCCTCAGTTCTCTTAGAAAAGGACTTAACTTTTCCCATCATGTTTCTCAGTGACACCTGAGATCTAATGGCTCAGCTCTCACTTGGCACCATTCTGACCAGCTGTCCCACTTTAAGGACTCAGTACTCCAAGGGTCTCCTGAAACGCTTCATACATGTTTGAGCGTGAACGTGAAAGCTCCACCTGTCGCTCCTAATTATACTTTAGGGTTTTTCCTGTTCCAAAGATCAGACATATATGCTAATATCCTGGATCTGAGGGAGTTCACTTGGCTGGATTAAGAGATCTCCTCCCACTTCAAAAAACATTACCCAGAGCTCTTTATTTACAGGCTGGATTCCAACAGGTAACAGCAGTTATCTTGATGAATAAAAGTCTCTCAGCCCTTTTTTTCCTCCCAGAAGACCTCAGCATATGTCAGCATGACTCAATGTCTTTGCTAAATAAAGGACTGCAGCCAACAGCATGGGTAATCAACATCATACAAGGTTCATTTACTTCCTGACATGGCCATGTGTGATTATTTTTTTTTAAATTTGTCATCCTGAATTTCTGTGAGGTGACTTTGATGCAAATTAAGTGAAAAAGTTCCAAACTTAAAATCAGAAGTAATTAGGTAAATCCAGAATTCTGGGTATGTTTTTCTTTACTTAATTGATCTGGCATCAGGATTCCGAGCATGACAGTAAAAAATAAAAAAATGATTAATAAAAGAGGAAAATAAATGAAATTGTAATAATTTATTCTCACCAAATGCGAGCATCAAAGGAATATTCAGAGTACAGCAGTATAATTATCTCTGTAATATTTTATCTGATTAATTCTGCAGTGAGAGTAAACGTGTGTGCGCCTGTGTGTGCATGCCACTATGACCACGGCTGAAACCCAAACCAATCAAACACCACAATGTATTATAACCCTCTTAAGTCCTTGTTATTCCACAGGATTATGAGGACATGTGTCAAAAGACTGGGATGGCAAACGACAAACAGCATCTGCCTCGCATTGTAAAAATCCTGCTTTGCTCAAGCGAGACTCAAGTGGCCATCTCTCTCCCCGCACTCAGCCCGACAACATGCCATTAGCTTAGCGCTGATTCAAGAGACGCTGCCAGACAGACGATAATCATCCATGGAGAGGCCAACAGGAAATTGGCATGATGGGAATTTAGCACTCAAGGGGTCATTTATGACACAAGTCACGTTTCTATTTACAGAGCAGACGAGAAGTGACATGTGTGCCTGCAGCATTCATGGGATTAATATCAGCACATTTTGAAACATGAACTGAGAGACACACTGCTCTGCTTAAAGTAATGCTGGATCTCCTTCTGCCCGTTTCTCTAACAAACTACAGTTTCACCTGCTGGGCACACACTCTGCAAATTACACAAGATTGGAAAGATGCAAAAAAACTTTCACAATCCGTGATGTCACTTCCGCCTTGCCGTCTTTCATAATTACTACAGCCAGTAGAGGGCGCTGCTAAACAAGGCTGATAATGACCTACCGGCCTCTATGCACTGATACTTAGTGCACACACTCAGTCGCCTGATAACAATTGAAATGGATGACCCTGATCGCCTGTTGACCTCAGGAGGAAGGACAAATCCCTGTGATGGGATAGAATGAATAGGCCAACCAAGGGAAGAAAACTTAATGAGGGCATGAAAAGTCACTTCTATACTCACTGGGAAGTTGCAATCAATCGGAGTAGGTGGGAGTTTATTACACATATGTGGACTGAACACAGATAGAGAAAGACAAGCCACTGAATTAAGAGATTGAGCAGCATTATATAGCGTCTGCTGTGTGCAAGCAGATGTGCAGAATTCTGCTTAGATGATATCTTTAAATCCGCTAAACTTGGCCAGACAAAATCCCTCAGTCTGTACGGAGGAAGACCTCCAGTTTGGGGACCTGATCGGCTCTTGCTCAGTGTCAGCCAACCCAACCCAAGTTCAGTTAAGTGTTTATGGATGATTTATTAGAAAATGTACTGAGGAAGCAAACCAGGTTGGGCAAAACCAAGGATCCAACAACATCTGAACAGAAAACCAGGAGATTAATACAAAACAAAGCCAACGAGGAAATTAAGTGCAGGTGGAGAATCTCAGGTGATGAGGCCGGGAGCTGATTGGCTTGGGTGAATGCAAAGGTGCAGGTGTGCGGAAAAGCAGAAGGAGGGAAAGAAGACAAAGTATGGAAAGACACAATAAACAAGGAAAAAAACTTCCAAATGCAACAACTAGAAAACAAGAAGCCTGAATAACAAAACTGACTGCACATATTGAAAAGACAACTAAGAAATACAGAATGGACTAAAAAGCCTCTGCAATCAATCAATAACTGTACAAGATATTATACAATAATATAATATAATTTATATATCATTATAATAACTTTACTTTTGGTAGATTAAGTAAATTTTGATGCTAATACTTTTGTACTTTTACTCAAGTAAAGTTTTGAGTGCCGGACAAAGTATATCTCCACTGGAGTAAAATTAATTTTGCTTAAAATATCTGAATACTTTTTACATCACTGATCGCCTCTGCAGCATTTCAATGCCCATGTGTAAGTTTCATCTACTTTTAACCTTTAATATGCCTGACTGAGTACTTGCTTTTTATTATACTTTTTCTCTCTAATGGGGATGGAATTGTTCCTTTCTATAGCGGCTCTTTTCATCTTCAAAGCACCTTAACATTTCCTTGATTTACTGCACGTAACACTGATTGAGCACTTTGCCTTTACATTTCAACCATATAGAAGATGTGTGTTCCTTTTCATGTCACAGTCAATGATTACTCCGACAACTGTGTAATTTAGCCATTGTTCATATATGCTCCCGCTAAGCCATTTCTGCCAGAACAAAGAGCGGACTTTCACTCAGGAAACAGGGTTTGTGTCCAGTGTGAAACCAAAAGTAAGGTTGTTGTAACACCTAACCAGGACGTTGTTTCCTGCTACATAAAGGACGATATTACCACGCTTTGACAAGATGATATCCAGAATAAATTAGGGGATAAATAGCTGCAAAATTTTGCTGACTCATAACTCGCTGATGAAGAAAGATGATAGTGAGTGAGAAACTGGAATGGCACCATTAGTCCCATTTCCAGAATTTGGAAGTGTTCAGTAAACTTTGGTGTATTTGTGAGCTTTAAGGCGTGGAAAAAACATGGATGCTACAAAAAAGATGTGCTGCATTTTCCAGAATTTGTAAGAAAACAAACAGCAAAGGAAACAGATCAGGTGACCAATAAATGTGATTGGGGAATTATTTTTCTTCATTTTTGTGCCACCACATGAATGCAGCACAAATGCCCTTTTGCACACATTAATAAAAGTAACAAATTTATATAATTCTTTCAAACACACTGTAATACAGATGCACTCCAGTTGTAACGAGTTCTCCTCTTGTCCATGCTACACCCTTCCACCATGTTTCATGAAAATAGTGCCAGTAGTTTTCCCGTAGTGCTGCTGACACTCAACTCATAACCTCCTTGGCAGAGGTAATAATACGGGTTCTCCTGCTCAGGGTGCATAAGGAAAGTTGATATGAGATGAACTGACAATATTTTTCACACTGAGACTGATAATTAAAAAGTCTCTAGCATTGTCTTCCCAGGGTGTGGTTGTGGCAATGTGAGTGCAATGTATTGCACCATCCTCTTCTCAAATTTCACTTCATTATTAACTTTTGCAGTCAAAGAATAAAATAAATATTTTCAATAGTGGGCAGTTGGCGATTAACTCATTCAAACATTTATTGTATGCTTTGGTGATTTAGCTTTGATTTAATTCTTCTTTCATTCTTCTTTTTCTTTCTTTCTATTAGATTGTAAAATATGCAAAAGTCTATGTTTTCCCAAAATGTCTGTGGCAGAAGGAGCATGCAGTAATGTACAATGTAAATTTTTATGCATTATAAAACATGGAAGTATGCTCCAATTTATACATTCAGTATTAATATATGTAACCTACCGACATTGTTACCTTAGGTATTTCATATTTCCATAATCTCCATCCACCCACATTAGAGCTGACAATCAGAGTCTGAAATCAAAAACCCAACTCAGAAACAGATTATTTATTTGACTGAGTATATGAGTGGGAGCTTTGAATGGCGCGCAGATCTCCAGAGAGTTTCATCTGTATGCACTCTGCACGCCTCTATATGCTAATTCCCTACTCTGGAAATATATCCTAATAACCCCAACATCTAATTCACATTTGACCACCGGCATAGTAATTTCATTGGACATGAGGAAAAATATTTACTGGCCCTTTATGTGCTTTGTTCTACACTTTCAAACTTTCCCCTGGAGATGTGTCCATCTATGTTCTTCTGTAAGTCTTAATAGTGAAGTATCATGAGAACATGGTAAACATTACCACTGTCATCAGGGAAAACACACAACTTGCAGGCCATAAACATGAAAGTTAGCGACAAACTGGTTTTGAAGCTTCTCGCAATGTCATTTATCTTATCTGAAGATAAAAAAAATCTGTACTGTTAGTATACAAAACTGTCCTCACCCTAATTAGAGCCCATATTTACATTTATTATGGCAGGGACCTCTTGTGGCTGTAGAAATTATGATGGGAGCAAAGGAGGAATTGACGTAGTCTAAAGAGCGACAAAGTCTGCACAGGGAGAAGATCAGGGTGGGTCAAACAGCTCAGGGCTTTGAACCAGGTTCTTGCACTGTGTGAAAGCATAATAATGTATAGTAAGTAGGATTATACTCTTAACTTTAAAGTTACATAAATACGTTACATAACTCCATAATGTAGAAAGGTATGTCACATTGTACTGATTTATCTTAAACCAAACCACAATCTTTATAAATCTAACCAAGTAGTTTTGGTGCCTAAACCTAACTTTAAAACTGCAAGTTTCACAACAAGCAATAATTTACAACTTTAGCTAGACTTTTAGTCTGTGTCATCATCTAGGCACTGCCTAAACCCTTCAAACACCGTTAATAATGTGTATAAATTCTGAATTATCAGGTAACTTAATTAAAACATAATTTAAATGTCATAGTGATATAGAACGAAAGCTGATATCCTAACAATTCATTACGACAAACCTGTCAGATTTTTCATCTGGAATATTTCATTTAGTTTACCTTGTGTCCTGTGATTAATGTACTGTAATGAGTGTGCAGTTATTACAGCAACAAAGGACTGACAGTGTGAACAAAGACTGCGGTGCAAAGCACAGCAGCCTGTTGTATGATCCTACTTATTTCATAAAGAACGGCATTAATCAAAAAGATGACAAGAGCTTCTTTCTTTTTACATAGAAACCATGTTTCAGAATTCTTAATAGTCCCACTGCACCTTTTACTATGAAAGCCTCATTGTTCACACACACACACACACACACACACACACAAACAAACCTCGGATACATAGCAATGCCATCGATTTTCAAGATTTCCACCAAGTTCTACAAGCTCTGTGGGGAGAAATGGTTTGATTAAATGGAGTCATATACAGCCCAGATACAGAGTCATGGCCAACATCTATGCAACTAACTAATGTTATACTGCTGCACATTATAGTACCAATAACACCAGAGTGAGCTTGGTATGAGTTAGAGCCAATTATCAGCAGTATCATGAGACTTTATTTGAAAAAAGAAAAAGAAACAGTGGAAGTTAAACTTTTGTTTCTAAAGTTTTCAAAGAGTTCATGTTCAGAGAAACCAATATTTTTGTAAAAATTAATTGTATGAACACTCTTATTGAATTATAACAGTTTTAATGACGGACTCTGCTTTTTTCCCCCAGGTTTTTTAAATAGAAACAGCCACTCAGCCTTAGCAAAAAGCAGTTGCTGAGTTAAAGTTAACTGTGCTAAGTTTGCTGAATTTACTGTTACAAACGCCACGTTAGTTCAGATCTGAAAGTCACAAATTAAGATAAACAAACAGTAATATAAGACCAACAACTCCTATGTTCTGCAAGTTAAAATAGCTATTTTGTCAATGGAGTCTGGTGGCTTTCAAGAAAGTAAAAATAAAAGCTGCAGGACGCCAAGTTAAAGGGTTAAAAATATTTAGAACATAGTTTTTTTAGGATGTCATGTTTTTGGTGGCTTAAATACACTTTGCTGCAGCTCCCATGTACAGAAGTGCATATTGCTCCCTTTAAATCCACCAAATTCCATTAACAAAAAATAGTAATTTTACCTCACAGAACACAGGAGTTGTTTGCTCTTAACGTTTTCATTCCTTTGTGCTATTGTGTGACATTTGGTCTGGATTTAAAAACACAAGGAACACTATTGCAAAGCTACAGAATCATATGAAACCTTCCAAAAATAAAAGACCTCACCTGTGTGAATTGTCATTTATGAAATATTTGGTTTGTTCTATGAAACTTAAGCTTTTAAACCACCAAAAGGGCGCATGGAAATCTTCCCTGTAACCAAAGTAATTCTCATCAGCCGCACAGACAGCAATAACAATAATACCCAGAGAGAGCAGATGAGTGCCAGACCAAGCCATTTTACCGGAATACCTTTCTCTCAGCAGCTCGCTGTGTGCATTCCTGACCACTGGCAGGCATAATAAAACAACGCACATAGCTCTAGGAGCTAATTATACCGGTGCTGTTAATCTGTCTGGCTGCCTGTCTGTGTTGGATTGCCTTGTTTGTTTGGACTCGTGCTGTCTGCCCTTTGGCTCTGGCCTTGGCATCGGTCTGAGAAGCAAACATTTAAGGGTTTTTAAGGTCTACTGAGAGACAGAGATCATACAGTCACCAATACATTGTGTTTGTGAGGTACTTCAAGGCTCATTAGTCTTACAGGGCTATGAAAACACTCCAAAACCCAATCTGAAAATGCAAGAACAAAATGTCAGCCCTCTCACCAATGTCAATATAGGTAAATGACCAGATACATCTCAGGAAGTTTTACCTTCTGGATGAACTTTGTTCCTCATCATCATTCAATTTCTGCAACACTTTGGTTTAGACAAAATACCTGCTAAATGAATGGCATCCCCATTAGCCTGAGCCAGAGGTGGGAGGAAGTCATTGTTTGGCAAGTCTCAAAGAAGTCTCAAGTCTTTAATCCCAAGTCTCATGTAAAGACGTGCAAGTCTAAGTCAAGTGTCAAGTAGAGACAAGACAAGTCGAGTTGAGTCCAAAGTCATCGAAATTGTGACTCAAGTCTGACTCGAGCCCAAGTCATATGGCTCAAGTCTACATCTCTGCAACATACTCACTGAAAATCTCAAGTATTTTCAAGTCCACAGACTAAAGTCCAAGTCCAGTTGCAAGTCTTTGATGATATTGTTAAGTTGAGTCCAAAGTCATCGAAATTGTGACTCGAGTCTGACTTGAGTCCAAGTCACGTGACTGGAGTCCACACTTCTGGCCTCAGCTTTACTTTGAACATTTGGACAACTGTAAGCAAATGTACCTCAATGCTGGAAGTGAAGTAGTTATGAGGATGACATGACTACCATAAGTTACGTAAAAAACAAGATGGCGGCGGAGGGCAGTCTGAAACGCCCGCCAGTCTGATGTATTGTACATGTAAATGCCATATAATGCATTCTCATACTATTTGGCGCAGATGCTAAGTGATTTCACACAATAGCTTTGTTCAGTGTTTTCCTGAGCTTTTGTAAAAACATCTTCTAAGTTGTATTCACGTCATTTTACACTTTCAGAAACTTGAAGGTGAAAACAGAAGAAGATCCCAACATGCAGTCAGTTTTTTTAGTGGCTCCACATCAGCAAGCGTTTGGCGTAGCTGCAGAGGCTACACAGGTAGCCGCCATTAATACCTCAATGCAGAAATGTCAATTAAACTTTATGACCCGGGCTCAAAAGAGTCCAGAGTGCCCAAAGCCATGAAACTCAAATGATGATATAAACTGCTGCAGTAAAAGAAAAGGTCACAAAAACAAGTTTTTTTTTTCCTCATTCAGGTCATCGGAGGTGAGATAACAGCTGTTGTTTTGTCATCTGAGATACTTCACTGCATTCACCTGGTGTCCAAAGTGAAATAAGTCTCTGATTGGATGGGTGGGATGAAAGGCTGTGGGTTGTAATGACCGTGATTGTGAATCACTCGTACTGAATGTGACTAGCAAAACATCTGATGCCATCGGTCTGATTTGTATCAAAGAACACCCAAAGGAACAAGTTCAATCAAAAGTTCAGTTATAGAAAAAGAAACGGTGAATATGCATCCCAGATTGGGTCCTTTTACTTAAATCCAAGATAATTTCAAGGAGACTAAATGAACTTGTCTCATTTTTCTTTCACTCTGCAGGCCCCCCCACCCTGCTATCCACGACTGCTGCCAAGGAAATCCAATTAGAAACATTTCAACATGGCTGACAAACGACTCTTCGCACCAGCTGCCCTTCTTCCTTTGTTGGATTGAGCTCCTATATGGACGGATGGAGGAAGGAATTAAGCGAGAAGCAATTACCTTTCTTCCGCATGCACACGCCTACTCACATATGATCACACATACACACGTTTGTGCCCACACACGTATATGAAAATCACACCTTTGTGTGTTTAAACAGATACGTGCAGGCAATCAGACACATATAGAGGCTCGAGAAAGCTGGCCGACGTTCCGCGCTCACAGCCACGTATATAAAAACAGCACACACAACCTTACATGCATGCAATTACAAAGAGCAGCCCAACCAATACAAAGGTATACCTTGCAGTAACCATTACGGCGCATCGAAAAGGTGGAAAATCCATTTTCTTCACATGACCAATTCTTTTTTCATTATAGATTATCCTCAAGCTACTGCAGCAGCCTGGAGCTGTAGTTTAGACACACACACACACACAGTGTACATGTAACTCTTACTTGTATCCTGATTAGTTTCCATGAAATGTTTGCTTTGGTCTCTGCTATGTGTGTCTCATTGATTTACAGAGTGAATTGAGACACTTTTATGGCCTCCTACCACACGACATTCGTTCTTTGCAGAGGGATCAATACACTCTTCATACAGAGACCATGCTCTCGAATACAGATGTAAAGACTACACAGGACAACTCATTAGAGGCAGGGCTCCGAGATGTATTTATGGTACAGATATTCTGGCCTGGTTTTCAAAATAATTACAAATAATAATAAAAAGTTCCTTTCATCAGTGGTTTAAAATGTATCAAGGTTGAATTATAAATAAAAGTGCACTAAATCGGTAAGGTGCACGTCCAGAAAAAAATCTAAAGCGAGTATGAGCAATAAAGTTCTTAAAGGTGCAATTAGATATGGCCAGAGTTTCACTCATACTTTCATCCAGGAAAACAGGGTTTGTGTACTGTGAGAAAACTAAAGTAAACAACTTACTAATGTGACTTCCTTGGTTTGTTAATTGCTACTTTTTACTTAACTTATGTTGTTTATGTAACTAACATGGCTGACAGTTTGTGAATCACGTTTTTTTTAACACAGCTTTTTTTTAGGTTTCTTCTGTGGTTTTGCAGCATAAATTCACAGAAAATGCAGCCTTTAAAAAAAACCAAACTTTATTCACAATACGTGAGCCACGAGCCATCGCCGCCAATCACGGTTACTACATCAGCAAGATGTTGGCGAACAGCAGTCTAAAGTGTAAATATGAGTTGTGTTTTGCTGCCTGTACAAACGCCCTTTATTGCCGTTTTTGAGGGGAGACCAGCCTGGTCCAAGACCTGTTGTGTTGCAGAGAAATCTACTGCAAATTAGTATGCATCAATATGTTAGAAATGCACAGAGTGCTGAAATAAGGCTCAGTTTGTATCCATATACAGATCTTTCATAGAACATACTGAATATAAGATTTGAATGGACACCAAAACTTTACTGCCTGTCTGTAATTTAAATGAATGCTTTTTCGTGTTATTAACAGTTCTGAATTTAAAACTGAACTTAATGTTATGAAATCTATGTTTCCTTGTGACAAGAGTGATATATTCCTGGAAATCAGTGTTCTCCAAATGACAGGAAAACCTTTGGACCGATCACTCAGTACCACCTGAATCTCTTTAGAGCTTGGAGAGAACTTCAAGCTGTGTGATAAGAACCATGGAAAGAGGTTATTCTGCTTATTCTGTTGTGAAATTCAAAATTATTTGCCAGGATACAGAATCAGATATCAGTCAGTTCTGTAAGTATTTGAAACTCCTGGAGATGTTTTTACGTGACTGTGCTCTAAGAAACTTTATACGGCAAAAGGTCCTGAACTTGGCTGTATAAATGGCCAATTAAGCTTGTGTGTTTTGAAATAAAAAGTGTCCCAGGGGTATTGTTATTCTCTTAGATTATGAAGCTCACATACAGACAAATACTGCTGCACCATCGAGTAATGTATAGAAGTGAGAAAGTCCCCAAGGATAGTGTTCAATGTACAGGTTCCTCACAAAAGTTTGTTTGGCAACAAATCATGCATAAAGCTTTATGTTACAGGAATAATGAACACTGGATTGATTGTGACAGTGATTGACTGAAACTGTCCGCTGTATTCTGTTTTTCCTGCACTTAAAAGAAGCGGAGCCATCATGCACACAGACTTTGTGAGGAAACACTGAATTTCCTTTAAAGCTGCTCTCGCAAGACTGATGCAATCTTGTAATATTCTATCTGGAAAATACAAACAAACGGCTCTTCCTTTCTGTCATGGCGGTGTCTTGGGATGATGCCTTTGTATGTTTCGCAGACATGCTGAACTCCATTAATAAATGAGTGCTGCTTAATATTCCACAGTGCAGCTGCAGCCTGTACAGTGGTGTGCATTGAGCACTCAAATCCTCACGTATAAAAGCATACTATATTTATTACGATCAGGTTTTTTTGATAATTATTTCGAAGTGCTTTGACTGAATTCCGCAGGCTGTATATTTACTTCAGCATGGGGCTAATGTGTTGGCTAATGATGGGTACTGGGAGGTCAGGGAATGTGAGTTTTCTCCAGTGACTTTAGGGTGCAGAGGATTAGAAGTCGGTGGGTTAGTGTGCAACAAAGTGTCACTGTGAAAGCTGCTTAATTAGCTTTAATTAGGGGGAAATGTTGTTTAGGTGCCATAAGGGTTAAACACAAGGCTTTTTCCCTGTATTTATTAATCCAGTGTGCATGTGTGTGTATGTGTGTTAGATGTCTGTTGGGGTAAAGAGAAAGAGAGAGAGAGAAAGAGAGTAATTTTGTACTAAAATACAAACACATTTAGCATGTGACATACTTAAGGGGATCAAATCTTAACATAGTTTGAAAATGTTATCTCAATTTCGTTTTAACAACACAAGGGTATTCTGATCATTTGAGCCCTTTTTTTATCTCACAAACACACTGTAAAAAGTGTATTTCCTCCAAAAAACATTTGTACAGCAGCTTAGAGCAACTTATGTTTGTAGGTAGTGGCGCCCTCTAGTGGTCATAGTAATTATTAAGAATGATAAGGCAGAAGTGACATTATAGAGTGTTAAAGCAAAGGGGGAAAGTTAGAATAAGGAGTATAAAGAACAATAAAGTCCACGGGATGAGTGTTGAATGGGTCAAACAAACATTAAGTGTCACAGTGAAAGTCCACTGTGACACTTAATGTTTTTTGTTGCCTTATGTTCCCTATGTAACTACCTTGTTACATCTCTTTTTCTTTTTTATCTTCTTAGCGCCCAACCATCTACTTTTTTACCCTAACCTTCGGGAAGTGGTTTTGTTGCCTAAACAAAACTGAGACCATTTCAAAAGATCTCCTGCCTGTTAATATTATTAATTTTGCTCTGGTGGACCATATTTCTGGGTCAGAAGGATTTGTTTAATCAGGAAATGCAATAATACATCCACATTATCAGTGGTTTTGTAACCTGCTCAAAATTATATGATTTTAGGAAGTTATTTCGTTATTTGTCTAAGTAAACAGTAATAATGTGCCACATCACATCTAAAAACTCCTCTGAAACTGGTGAAACATTTCTTAAAGTGGCTCGATAATATTGTTACAGCAGTTGCAACATCTTCTTGGCTGTTTCCACTAGTTTCTATTTTCCTTGGTAGCACATTTCCACTACCTCCTTTATGACTTACTTCATTTGTGTGCTTGTTTTGTGCCCCACACTGAATCACATTGCTTTTACTGCTGCAGGAATCTTGTTCCCCCTGCAGAGATCATCAATCATCAGACGTGACCTAGACATGATGCTGCTTCACTGTGCAGAAGTCACGAGTGGTGTGAAACACCAAATATCAGCCTGAGGGAGATTAAAATGACCCTGGCATGTCACATTCAGCTTGAAATATGATGGTGTTTTCAGCTGAAAGCGCCATTATTGTCAAGAAAAAAGTTTTTGACTACATTTCTTTGAGCAAAAACTATTTGTAATATTTGAAAATGCGGAATTTGAGTTGAGAAATTTACTTCATTGACATAGTGTGAACAATATATGAGATTACTTTGGGTGATAAGATCCGAACATGTCATCATTTTCAAGAGGTAGTTGTACAATATGAGCCGTACATTCATATAGGAATATCCTCCTCGTGAACAGAATCAGATCAGTAACACAAAAAGGAGATTTTAAATCTAATAAACTGCTTTAAGCATTTATTATTAAACTGTTATCTGAATCTTTGTCAATTTATATTCTAAAAAACAAATCTATTCTTCCTGAATCAGAATTGTTTCAGCTGAAATAATCACAGTAAGCTACACTGATACAGACAGACATGAAGAGAATTATGAGACAATATGAAAACAGAGGAAACACATAAAAAAGACTAAGTAGCAGGTAGGATGAAAAAAGAATAAAGCGGTATTTTTATGTCAGGAAATGACATAATAGATATGTTCTTGGATTCCTTCCTGGCTCTTAACAGCAGCGGTTGATTCCATAATGGGCTTTCTGCGTGGCAGACAGCGGTGTACTTTTCTCTCCGCAGGCAGCAAAAACAAGTTGAAATGAGGAGAAGACGCTGCTTCATTTGGAAATCCATCATTCTGACGCAAATCCAAACATAATCGTAAGAGCACGATGTAGGTAACAGCTCAGCCTGTCTGAATAATGCAACACTCAGAATGACGCATAGTTAGAGGGTTGCACATGTTTTGCACACACACACACATAAATGGATAACAACTCTGACCAAGACTGATGTGATTTTAATGCATTTTCTCGATCCCATTCCTTCTCTATTACATGCACATTGTCTCACACACAAACACACACATCAGCACCCAGTATTCAATTTTTATCTTCTTCTCTCTCTCTCACACACACACCCCTCCCTTGAGTTTGAAAGGTGTGAAATCCCCGGTCGAGGTAAGAATTGAATGTTCATTATTCATGAAACGAGCCCTCCCTCGACTCACACACACACACGCGGAATACACACATAAACAGGCGAGCAAACGGCCTCACAGGTGATTTATAACAAGGGAATCCATTAATAATTGATGCAAGATTTTAATACCTATTCATCCATCACTATTTAGCCTCAGTGGAAGCTCACCCTGGTTACCACTCCCATTATTAGCCTACCACACACCCAGTAATCAGTAGATACACTCCATCCTCATGCAAAACGCCCCCTCCTCTTTGATAAATGATCACATACGGGACAGGAAGATTACAAAAGGCCAGGCGTGTTCGTGCTGCTCATTTTTATCCCACCATGGGACAGTTACACTGCTATAACTTTTCCCTACTTTAAAAATAGGGTTTCAAAAAGTTGTACAAATCTTGTCTGAAAGAATTGTAATTTGTAAAAAAAGAGCATATTTTCTAACCAACATGGGCTCGAGAGTTGGATCTATCACAGACACATACAGACAACCAATCACATTCACACCTACAGGTGGTCTACAGTCCAACAAACTTGAACTGAAATCCTCTTTATTCAACAAGATCTCCAACCTAAACGACAGAACAGACCATTTGTCAATACCACACATATCGACATTTCACTGCACACATATACATACATGTTAGGTTCGCAGTTGTAAAAAGGCTGCAGTTTCTGTGATTTTATACTACAAAACCATTAAGCTAGATTTAGAGCAAAAAAATGAAAAAAAAGACGTTCAAACAGTAAATAAATGTACGTAAATGCAAAAGTGAAGCAGTTACGAGGGTGACGTGACTACCGGAGATTACGTAAAAAACGTTTTAAAAAAGTTGATTCACGAATTGTGCGCCACAGAAGTTGAGAATGTCAAAAAAAAAAAAAAAGGTAAATTACCTAAAAGATCATTTTCATGAGTCCTGTTCTCCTGGGTGAAAGTCCGCCTTTTAAAAACTTAACTATACATTGTATTTTGCTGCCTGTCATGTTTTAGGGGAAAAAAATAAGTGTCATAGATAATAAGTTAATATCCTTTATATATACATATGTTTTGGATCAGGGTTTGGGGGAACATTAAGGCTATATGTAAATTGGATTTTTTAAATCATGAACAATTCCTAATCACAGTATTTAATTTATTTGCTAAATAAACGTATCTATTAGTTATTCCCAGAGCGTCCACATGTGGCAGCTACAGGAAAGGAAAAGTATTCCGTGTGGTTGAAGGTGAATTTCACAGTTTGGGTCACTCTGATCTTCACATTGCCAGGTTTTATGTTGAGGATTATGGGTATTTGAACTTGGCTCACCTCTGTGAAATACCTGCACAAGGACATCTGTTTCCTCTCAGAACAGTTTGTGGTGAGAAAGCTTCGTATTATCCTGTCTACTGCAACAATGTCAGAGCATGTGGGTCAAGGTGCCCTACTTAGAAAACTTTTTTTGTAACAGTTCCACATCCTGAATATATGGATCAGCATTCATTTTCTGGTTGTTTCTGACCACATCTTATTACTTCTAACCCTTTTTTGCTGTAAAGATTAACATTGTCTCCATTTTTTTTAATGATAAATGATAAAAAATGTGCTATTATCAATATTTAGATAAGGAATAAATCTTTTCCAGTTAAAGATGTGAATTTATCAAGCCCTCTTATCTTCCCGTACTAATATTGTGCATGATTCAGTTAACATTTACATTACACGGTTGACATTTAAAATGTTCATCCATATATTATTAATATATTATCTTAATTGCTTCATTGCCAGTTGTTCATTATCTACAGTGGCTCTTCCTTTTGTGTCATTTCCATTGGAGCCTGTGTTGAATTTCATCACGACAGTCCTCAAGGCACAAACCTGAGGTCTCAGTCATCAACAGGGACAAGATGACTTTATTAAATGGGGTGAGAGCTTCTCAGTGCAGCAGGTTCATGGAGCTCATGGCTGTAATATAGATCTTATTATAAGGTCATCCTAATCTTCGCATATTCAACAGTCTCTCTGTGACTGTGACCTTCATAATGAAACAGGAGAGTGAAAAAGAGGTGAAAGGATTATTTGGACTAGATATTTTTAAGGAAATACAGATGATTTTAAGCAATTCAGGTTTGCTTTCTTAAAGATTGAAGATACAGATCACTGACGTCAAGCAGCTCCTGCAAGAGGAGAAACCTTGATATTATATAAAGGCTTTTTATGTGGTTTGATGTTGAGTCTTTTAGACAACGAGAAGTCAAAAAATCAGCCTGACTTCCATGTGTTTGACATGCAGCGCGGTACGTCTATCACTTTCATGATACCTGTGAGCTTCCTCTGCTGCCTATATCTGCTCATACTGTCACATATCCATAGATCAAGGAAAAGCCTTCAGAGAGGACTATAAAAAGGAACCTATGGCTAAGATTAATATTCTCCCGTCAGCCTGAGGGCATCGCCACAACTCTCTGCTGGAGCTCAGAACTGCATTTAGATCAGCAAAATAACTTCCAAGACAGCAGAGAACCGTATAGATTACATCACAGTGCAACTGTATGAAGCAGAATCAGCTGTTTAGCAAATGTAATTAAGGGAGTCAGAAGCTCTGGTTGGGTGGAGGCTGCCACCTGGCCAGCAGCCCGATTCAGCTCTGCATGATAATAATTGCCAAAAAGCCGTTCAATAAAGGCTTTCAAATGTGTTGTGACAAGAAGAGGCCTCTGACCTCCTGTCGTCCCATCCAAACATCAGCTTCATCCTTCTTTTTGTGTTATATACTCCTCTGAGTGCTTGACAGTGTCAATAATTCAATCATTTTGTTTTGTTGCGGTCCAGGGAACTCTTTTTATCTGTATGAGATGCGTTAGACTGGTTTGAGCAAAAACATATAATGCTCAAAAAAACCACTGAGCTAGGTTTAACAATACAAACATACACAGACCATCCTGGATGTGTAAACTGATAAACACTTGTAAGCCAAAGTTGTAGCAAATAGGTGTTATTTTTATAGATATACTGTATAAACACAGTACTTTCTCATCTCATGAAATAACACGGCAAATTTAACAAGGTGTAATAAAAGTACAAAATGAGATGTGGGATGTTGGTGCAGTGGAGCAGAAAGGACGGAAAAACAAAAAGAAAGGGAAAGGCAAGGAAAGGAGGAGTAAAGAGGATATGATATAAGCTGTGGGGGTAAAGGTTGAGCCAATGAAGAGCTCAGCTGTCAGGCCGGGTCTGAGGGGAGCAGAGAGATGAAGCAAGAGCATGAGATGAAGAAAGAAGGGCTGAAAGAAAACTAATGGACACGGACATGCAGAGGTCAGAGGCGGGTGGAGAGACAGGAACATGAAAGGAAAGATGGATAAAGGAAATGGGAAGAAGAAGTAGGACAATGAAGAGACAGAAGCAGAGAAGGGGAAAATTAAGGAAAAACAAATGGGAGGAAAAAGGTGAAAAGTTGAGAGACAACAAAGAGGGCATCAGGTTAAAGGGAAAGAGAATGTCAATGAAACAGGACAGATGGGAAAGGAGTGTAAGAACATATAGCTTAAAGACATGCAGAAGAGGAAGTGATGCAGAAGTCACAAGAGAAACTTTACCTCATGGACGAGGATTAGAAACCATGAAAGCTGTTCATAATTACACCATCAGCCGCTGTCACTGTTTCATTCACTGAATGTTCTGATGCTTCGGGCTACGGCTACAAGGAATATGAAAGTTTTAAGATGCTGAAAAATTGACCAAAGGTACTATCAGTCGACTCGATGTTCAATAGACTGACCGAGTTTGCAAAGTCTGCTTGATGTTTAATTGACAGCAGGTGCACACAGACTGATAGATTTTTAATGAATAGCCCAAAAGGTGTGTATGCAGGGATGCAGAGTCGGTGTTGATACAGTAAGAGGAGTCTTTCAATGTTCATTTGATGCTTCAGTACAGACAGGCTTCTTTAGATTGTGGTCATCAAACTAATGGCAAAGTGGTACACGAAACTTCAGCAAATAACTGAATCCCAAATCTCACAAAACCTGCAGGTGAGCAGAACTGCTGGAGGTAATTGGTGATGGAGTGTGGTGTGTTATGAAATATGACCATTCCATTAAAATTTGATAAAATAGTCGTACTGTCACTAGTAGCGTTTCCTTCAACAAATTTCTTTGAACATTTTGGAGATTTGCATTAGAAAAGATTGATGGCAATACAGAAATTATATCAAACTTTTGAAATACGCAGAAAAAATTTTACGCTGATTTGAAGTGTTTTTTGTATTTTTACCCAAAGTACTTGGTTTAGTAGGGAATACTGTGGTCTGGGTTTAGTTTGTTTCATAACAATGACAAAACGTAAAGTCCCAGAACACAAAAACAGCAGTTCTTGTTGGTCAAAGTCCTGAGTTGGTTTAACACATCCATCCCCCCTGATTGCCTCTTTACACAGACTTTTGCTGCATTTACATATTCAATCAGTATGTACAGTATGCACCATGTCTACATGCCTTAACACATTGAGTTGCTGCCATGGGATTGGCTGATTAAATACTTGCATTAACAAGCAGCTGTGCAGGTGTACTTAATGAAGTTGGTGTATGTAGTAAATTCAGATAGAAATAAATGTAAGTTGAAGGGATAAACGTTAAAGCCGTGCTACCCTGGGAAAGTGTAATGCTTCCTTTAAAGGAGTAAGGGAGGATGGGTGGGAGGGAAGAGGAGAAAATAGAGATGAAAGGGCCTGACCTCAGAGAGAAGATCTGACAGCTTCTGTGGACAGGGTGATTTACACACACACACACACACACACACACTGCAGATGTCATAAAACTCACACTCTCAAACACATTCAATCTCATGTCTGCACAAATACTCCATTATCCACGCTTACATGCACAAAAACGAAGACACTCTGCCAGATTATCACCAACATCCTGCTTCCTAGCAGAGGTGCAAACAAATATATTGTAATTTTTAATCCCATTTGCTATTTAAACAACATCCTGGTGGGAACGTAGCCGTCGCTGTCCCCTGGTTGTCCTTGTGTCTGTGTTTTTAGGGATCAGTGATGATGACAGTGAAACTTGTGTTTTACATGTGTTATTCATATTTATGAGCAGACTTTTCATCCACAACCTATTGACACACACATGCTTATTTCCATAAATGCAAACACAGGTTTTCCCCTCTCAAACACAAACACATATAGTTACACATACACACGATAGTATGCATTCAGTCTTGGACATTAAAGACCCTCTCTCTCTCTGTCTCCCATTCACACACACACACA
>CAFUXE010001139.1:91806-143162 GCA_903364295.1 Serranus cabrilla
GGTGAGGACTGGGAGTCGGCAAGAAAAGTGGGCTGCAACCTCCAGCACGGGGCAGTGAAGCCTACGCGGAAGTGCTAAAACTGCAATTCCTCGATTGGCCACTAGGACCCTCATGTAAAAACGTCCAACTTCAGGGTATAAAAACACGTATTTACAGCCTGGTTCAAAAAACGACTCTACTCTGAAAGTAAAGGTCCCCTCCATTTTTTATATCTCACTTGTTTAATTTTTTGAAATTCTGCATAATTAAAGGTGTTCCGCTTTGAGTGAAGCCCAAAAGGCTTCATTTGCGCTTTTCAGAAACCTACAGGTGACGTCACGGAGGCTACGTCCATTATTTTTACAGTCTGTGGGTGGAACCCAAAGTAGGTGTGTGGGAAGAGGAAAAGGGAAGCTGTAAGGGTCAGAAAATCATGTTATCACCTCCCTCCTGCCACTGTGTGTGTGTGTTTGTTGTTGCAGCCTAAAATATGCGTGTATAATGAATTCTAAATCAGTGGTAAATAGTGTGCCAAACCATATTTGCATAATGGAGAAAGTTTGCGACATGAAGGAAGACCTTGGTTTTGTTTTAATGAATGCAAATGTAGGTCTTGATTTGCGTTTCCTCGCCTTGCAACTAAACAATAATTTGATTGTAAATTACAGACTGTATGTAATTATAACTTGCTTTATTCTACAAGATGAATATGCTTTATCGGAAATGATTGGCTTAAAGTGCAACAAGGTGTTTAAACTCTCTTTCATCATGCCTTTATTATGGTGTTGAGGCTCAGAGTAAAATGCAATCTTACACTACATACATTTTATGTGATAAAAGCATCTTTGAATTAAATAATCTTTGTGGAAATTTTGGCAATGTACTTGTTGCTTGTAGCCCATTCATGCCATTATCCTGGAATCTGATCCATGCATGAAGTTTTTAGACTGGTCTACCCTCAAAAACAATTAAATATAGTAAATATATCTTGTTGGAGATTTTGCAGGGGACGGTTTGCATTACTGTCATTATCAGACAACTGTGCATGTTTGTCACAATTCTAGCAGTGTATTTTGCTATATTCAATGTTGTGGATAATGATGTGAAAGACGAGTGGATTATGCTGCAACTTTAGTTTGAGTTTTTTGATACTTTCTTTAACTTTTCTCTAACTTTTTGAAGACTAGTCACTATTGATATCTACTGTTTTTTTGGAGAAGGATAAAATCACTTCACTTTTGACAGCCGCCTTTCAAGCCTGCAGGTGGTTGAATGTTTGATGCTAAAAAGACAGGTTTCAGGTTCGGTCTAACTTAAGGAGCTTTATTGTTGCTGCAGAAAGTTATGCAGGATTCCCGTTGGCCTAGAAAATCATTGTAATAAGTCAATGGGTTTTTTTTCTAAGGTTGAGCATAGGGTGGTAGGGTAAGTTTTGTTTTCCTTTAACAATACTGCTACCTTGCTTAGGATTCATATTAAACCATGACCAAGAGTTGCCCAAACAACAAAATTCAAACAAAAGATGAGAAACTTTTACTTACAATTTAATTGATGGCGACAGAAATTGCTATGCATTCAAGTTATGTTTTGCAATAAGCAAATATATTGGCAGAGGTGGAAGGAAGTCATTGTTTTGTAAGTCTCAAGAAAGTCTCAAGTCTTTAATCCCAAGTCTCGAGTCAAGTCTCAAGTAAAGACGTGCAAAGTCTAAGTCAAGTGTCAAGTAGAGACAAGTTGAGTTGAGTCCAAAGTCATCGAAATTGTGACTCGAGTCCGAGTCACGTGACTCGAGTCCACACCTCTGTGTATTGGTAGTCTATAACTTTGTGGTTCAAACCTTGTAATCTGTGTGAGTTACAAAAAGGAAACATCACCAGAACAGCTCCTGTGTGACTTTCCAATCTGTTGTCAACAGATTGCAGCTGTCACTGGAAATCATAATAGATCCTATTTTATATTCTTGATAAATAAAATGAAATAAGATAAGATGCATCTCCAGTCTTTAAATACAGCTATTTGACAACACAACTCTTGCAAATGCAAGACAAACCACATGCACATCTGGGGCATTTGGACCATGAAAAACTTATTCAAACTTAGTGTTTGTATGTCCCAGAGTTTGTTTTTTTTAAACATTAAAACCAAAACATCCCTGTGCTGAATATTCCCCTGACTTGTCTCTGAGCAAAGGCTTCCTTTTCTAGCATGGAAACTTCTAGCTTGTCCAAGTTTTGAAACATGCCAGGAGTTTTTCTTTGTCAGCACAAACGGTTGACATCCCGTATGTGTTATTTTTGCTGTCTCTTTGGCCTTTGTCCCAAAGCTGTTTTGACTGTGTTCTGAACTGGGGCATCGGAAATGTCAGAAGGAAAAAAAACAAAAAACTTTCACCTTAAAAAGTGCAGCAGCATAAATTCAGCCTCACACCTCGACATGTAAATAACTCAATATCCAAGTCTAGACCTAACAGAAAAAAAATCTATTGTAATGATCCATTTAGGATCTATACTGCCCTAGAAGAGCAGAGTACTGAAATAACAGAAACCCCAAAGTAAAAAAGTACACTTCTCAGGCCTGAGGAGTGAGTTTAGTTAAAGAGGGTTAAGAATCACAAGGAAAGCCAATTTGAGTATTATACACAGCAGGGCAGGTCAAAACAATCACAAATAGTTAGTGGGAAAGAACGGTATATTTAGCCGCTAAGTGTAACTGTAAAAGTAAGACTATATTTCCCTGAATATATTTAACTAAAGGAGTTTGTTCAGAGAGCCCACATATTACCAAGAGTGCAGCCAAGGCAGCACTATAAAGCAGTAAGTGGTCTTACTGTGGTTTGAATTGGATTTTAGTTCCATTTGGTGATTAATATTTTAATCCACCATGCTGGAGTTACACATTTGGATAATCATCATTTATGCATTTTTTTTGTACATACAACAAATGTAGTTTGGCAGTGTCGTGGTTAGCACTTTCACCTCGCAGCAAGAGGTCGCAGCAAGAGTTTTGAATACGTCCTGTGACTCTTATATAGGCATGTTCTACCTGTGTTAGTGTGTGTTCTCTCTGGGTCCTCTGGCTTCCTCCCACAGTCCAAAGTCATGCACCTTAGGTTTAATTGGTTGCCGATAGGGTTTAACCCACCCCTCGCCCAATGTCAACTGGGATTGGCTCCAGCCCCCCGCGAACAGAGCTCGGATAAGCTGTTAAGGAGAATGAATGAACAACCTGGGCTCTGTCTCAGTATTTAAGAAGAAACTTAAGACCCAGCTCTTTACTGAACACCTTCACATACAATGAACATGGATGATAGGGAATAAAAAAAACAACTCCCTGACAGTGCCGACATCCTATCAGCCCCAAACTTAACCTCATGGCACTTACCTCGTGTTGTCTTCTGACATCTTTGCTTGTGTTGTATGAATTCTCAGATGTGCGTCACTTGGATCAAAGCATCTGCCAAATGAAATTGTGACATTGTAACAAATGGGTTCAGCTTTAATGGTTTTAATAGTCACAGTGAAACGGAAAATCTTTATTTCAAAGCATACAATAATATTTAAAAGCACAAAGCAAAGTTTATAAAGAAGTCTTACCAGTTTGCTGTTGATGAATTTGACCAAATCCAGTATATCTGGAAGGAACTGGAATGCCTGTGAGTCAGGTCTTATCAGCTGCCATCAGTGCCAGACCTCACTGAGGCTCCTGTGGCTAAATGTGACCACATTTCTGGAACACAGATCCAAAATCTACCTTCAAATGGTAGCGGAATGGTTTTGGAATGAGATGCTGTTAGAGGTGAGGCCCTTAAAGCCTCCCTGCTCTGCCCGGTTCTTTAATCTATACTTACTATACAGAAAACTCAAAACAACTGAGTAAAGTTTACCATTTACTGAAAGAATAATAACCAGATGTAATGAGCAGTGCTGGGCTCTGCAGTGCCCATGCCAGATACAGAGTGGAGAACAATTTCTCTTTCCACAGTTTTTCTTCTGAGTTTTGGCCAAACCTCCGACAATAGGTTGGACTTTGCAAGTGGGTAATTTGGGACCCAGCAGCCAACCAGAGCTGGTCACCTAATGATAAACTTCCATTACAAAATGTCTGGTGTTTATGCAGATGTGTGTTGGTCCTGGAATAGCTCTGTGTCCTTGTCTAGATCCAGCCAGCTCACAGAGGATTTACTTTGTAAAACATTAATTTTCATGACCAGAAACTTAACAAAGTAATGTTACCTTAAACAACCCGTCTCCCTTCAGTTAAATGATTATATAGTCACAGCTACACTCATTAACCCTGTCTTCTAATTAGCTGACTCCCTTCAATGCTCAAAAGTCACATATAGGTGCAACGCTCAGGATGTCCACACACTTGTAGTTGTGCAAATGGACTATTCATCATCACACACCATATCATGTGACTTCTTAAACACTCATACCAAACGGACGGCCAGTCACATTTGAACTAAGAGATACAGAAGGATTCATGACAACACTTAACCCCATGAAACACACTTACGAGAAGAGAGGGGAAGAGGGCCGGATTGGGCCAAAGAGGAGAGAAAGGAGAGGAAATTGCAGGTAAAGTGGAGTCAGAATGAGGAAGAGTTGGAGGGTGCAGGGTGAAGATAATAAAAGGAGAGATAAGAGCAGAAGAGTGGAGGGGACAGGAGTGAAAGATGGGAGGATGTACTCCAAACTGATTTCCCCTGATTGGTATTACTCTCACTGTATCTCTCTCTTACTCTCTCAGCATGGACAGTCTTGTTTCAGAGTAAAAGAACAGACTTTGCACAATAAAGAGATAACAAATCAGCAAGAAATAGTGCTGCGTCTGCAATTAGTGTTTGGGTCAAAGTTCTGATTAATCCCTCCTCTGTGACTGTGCGTGTGTCTGTGTAAGTGTGTGTTATTGCTGCATGTGGAGCATTTGTGTGCAGAATTGATCACACAGCCAGGTCAATGGCAATACCAATACATAATTAATTCCAAGGTGTGTGTGTGTGTGTGTGTGTGTGTGAGTCTGAGTGTGTCATTTGAGTGTATCAAAATGCCACTTCACTGGTGTGTAGGTACATGTGCACATCCTTACCAAACTCCTCTCAACATTTTTGAAGCATACTTTTGTATACCATGCCCAAAAACCCTCCTTCAGCTCTCAGTTCTCTGGTGCCGCCATGACAGGCACTGATAACCTTTCAACCACAACTCCTAACCACTGCCTCCACTATGAAGGATTGGACTTGGGCACTTGGACTCCATGTCTCCAGCCTCCACCTTTACCCAGCTGTCCAAGACATACAGCCAAAGATCTGATAGCATGATCAAAAAGTCATCGACCTTTTACCCTTGGGTGCTCTGGTACCAAGTACAATTATGAACCACCCTATGCTCAAACATGGTTGCCAATAAGGTAACCCTCTTGCTCCATCTGGAATACTCCAACCGGTGGACTAAAGTCCAGCCACCAGGATCCATTAGGGAAACTGGTGTCCCTCCAGGCAAGTTTCTTTTTTTCTTTTTCTTTTTTCTTACTGGGCCCAAATGGCCAAAAACAATTAAATGCAGATTTAGGTAAAATTTGAGTGCAAAAGCAGCAAATTAAAAACATAACTTCTGCACATGCCTAAACATTCTTTGGGTACCCTGGGTGCCATGCCATACTGGAGCAAAAATTAAGATTAGAAAATATTGGCTGGGGTGTTAGGAGTCCCCAGTCATGCCCAGTCACGTCCCTGATTTGGCTGGGCCTCTGTGTTGCATCTGTCTCTCTCTCTGCTGGGACTATCTAATAATGTCTCCAAATATGTATATTTTTAAAAAAGTTGGCTTTGACTGAAATATCATTGTCAGTGAGCATAATTTTGCATAATCCTCCAAGCTCAAAACGTAGTGTGTGGCTGAATTTTTGTATATATTCACACTAGGTGAGCACTTTCTAGACTACGGTTCTAAAAAAGGAAATATAACATCTCTATATTATGCAGAAATTACCTATTTCCATGCCAATAACTTGCTGTGTGAGAAAAAGTACAGCTTATTCCCTGAGATGGATTTTGAAATGACACACTTCATATTTGCTTATTTTCACGGTGGAGGCAATTTTCAGAGAGCGCCCTTGTGTGTGTGGTCATTGTGGATGGATGGCCACATTAAATGTTTCAGTGTCTGGCTTTATGGCTGCTGACACAGCATCCGAATGAACAGGTATGCACTTCCCGGAAAATGAGACTGACATGGTTCACTTTAACAGGGCCAGGCTGGTGATGCATCTGTATATATGATCAGATGAAACAAAGCTTGGCCCTTAATGGATGAATGAATAAACATGTGATATGAATGCACATTATCGTTCACACTTCAACGGTTGCATTCGTAGCACTTTTGCAGCTCTTCATAAAAAGAGCATAAAGAGGAGACTCGATTGAAAATTAGTTTTTCTCAATAACAATTCATTTCAAATATAGAAATAGATCTTTTTGTCCAGAAATTGTAGAGAGAAAGATTACATGGCATTGAACTAGCAATTACGTCGACAAAAGCTGGAGCTGCTCTGAAGTGATTACTGTTGAGAAGCAATGGAAAATGAATGATGAGTATAAAACCAATCAAACAAACGTCTGCTGCTGTGAGCGTTTGTGTCTGTCAGAATTTAGGACGGTTTGCTTGCCATTGTATTATCTTCTAGCCAAACAAAACCAAATGACCGGGTAGTGCTCTGTGACTTTCACCTGCTGTAGTTTGTAACATCAATAACAACTGAACAAGGTGCTAATTTTGAGATCCTGCAATCAACTGGCACCACTTTTTCATTAAGGAATTCCTTCTAGATCCAAGAGGTCAGTGCACTGAATTAAAAGACAGAGGAACATGACATCCTCTTGCTTGTCTTAGTAATTTCTTCTTTGATGAGGGCACAGCCCCTAATGGCAAATAACTGACACTTTCGTTTATAGAAACCGTCGATGATAGACACGCTTTGTCTGCCCTCCTGCTGTGGTAACCAAGTCTTAGGGACTATATTTTGCACAAGTAGCGTGATGATGACATGCATGATTGGAGATGTCTGGCTCCCTGTCCCTCTTAGGGGTGTTGTTAGCACTGTGGAGGGGGCTATTAAAGGCCCAATTTGTGCCAGGCCAAGAAGGGAAGTGAGACAATGCAAAATATAGTCTTTGCAGACAGATTACCTGGAGGTTGAAGCCTTTAGACCTTGAAGGGAAAGAACTGCTGCCCCCAAACAAACTGAAGCCTCGTGGATTTCACTACTTCAGGAACTGAATGTCAATGCTGGTGTGAAATACATTTGAATCTCCCCTCAAAAACAACAATGTAGGGTGTTGGTGCAAGCAGCAAAATATGACTCATATTTAAGTTTTGGGCTCTTCTCCGATGCTCACGTTGTAGTAATAATTAACGGTGATGCGGGGATTAAATGGCGGATGTGTCGAACAAATGGCGGACTTTCAACCAGGAGACTGGGGTTTGTGTCCATGTGCAAACAAATATAAACAACTTTTTGCATAATTTCTGTTTTTTAGGTAGCTTGCATAGCTCATGTTTTGTAAATCACATTTTTTTAACGTAACTTTTGTTATTTATATATGTTGTCTTTTATAACGCCTTACCAGAACGTTTTTTGCCCTAAACCTATGTCAGTGGTTCATAGCAACTGCAGCCTTTTTTTTTTACAACCGGGAACTGTGGGAGGTACAGCGTTGCATAGAATGTGAAGTATTTATGTTAGGGAGTTAATTTAGAGGTCAAGTTATAATAACAACATTGACCTTAGACTTCACATGGGACCTGAACAGGACCTGAACATTGGTTCAGTGTTTTTTTGCTCATCCAACCACCCTGACTTTCTCCTCCCACAGAATGTGATGCTTCTTATACTATGAAACTCCTACAGGGTCACGAGTCAAGACATAAAATGTTGTTTTCTGTGCAAAAGGCACTTACTGGATGGAGAAATCATCATCATATCCACAGGAATAGCCCTTTTGTGAAATAGAATGATTTTGCACCCTCTTGCAGCACAATTTTGGGATTTAGCCTGATAAGAATGGTGTGCATTTCAAAGAAGAGGCAGACGGTAAGATTGGTAGATAGAAATGTCAAATGGGAATATCTAGTGCATGAACTCCTGAATTACAGAACAAGTGGTAAAACATAAGAGAATAAAACAGCAAATCTGGTTGCCTTTGATTTGTACTACTTGCTTGGCTGATAATCATCACACAGAAATGGGAATGGGCTTTCATTGGACATATTTTGTAGGCCTCAATAAGCTCAGGTGGCAAGTGAGATCCTAGATCGGAAGAAGTACAAACGGTATAGGTGGAAGACATACAAATACAGTAACTAGAGCACCCACAGGACCCTATAGGCTCATCACCATGTTCGAAGACTTTTGGGGACTTTGTATGTTTAGGTTCAAGTTGTTCCATGGGTGGACTTTTAGTTATTGGTGTTATAATAAATTTCAGTGGGATTTTGAGTTGTCCTTAACTTTGGAACCAATACATAAGTTCAGGTTTTACTTCTGTTTCTATATTGAGAGCAAACGAAATGATGTATTTTCGTAGGCCAACCATCGCCATGGGGTCTATTGAGAATTCACCTATGGGTGACATCTTTGCATTTCATTTTGGATCACAAGAAGGATAATCTTCACAAATTAGCACCGCTTTATTATGCTTAAGTAGCATTAATGCAGTCAACAAAAGTAAAAAGCTAATGTTATGCTATCGTGGACTACAGGGTCTCTGGCATGCTAACTAGCTGTTTTGACAAGCTTACGAATCCGTAGCCTAACGAATTGTTTATTAACATAATCTACAATCTCCAAGAGTTTGCACTGTGGTCTCATTTAGCAACTTGTTAACAACCGCCTTATTAAGGCCACATAAAAACGTTTAAATTGACAAGTGGTTGCCAAGGTATTTTATGTCATACAAGTAAACACGAACATCCCTTACTCTTGTGTAAACCACAAATGTTATTTTAGGCATCTACCCAAAAACAGTCAAAATCCTTTGTGAGTTTGAGAGGTTAGACCCCAGGGTGCTAAAATGCTAACTTACTACTACTATCGCTTATGATTTGAATAATTTGGACCCATCATGGGCCTGGTTTGAGAAAAATGGGAAAATTCACACAGAATAATTCATTATACACAAATCACAAATAGCACTATGACCTTGGGTGGCATATGTGTTACCATTTTAAACATGTATTCCATGTGGGGATAGTAAGAGCACCATTTAAAATGTCTTGTCCCAGTCCAAAGTCAGAGGATAAAAATAGAAATCCCACTCGTGACCAACGTTGGTCCCATTACTGCCCTCATGGCCCACATGGGGCCGACGGTACATGTAGCAGATGGACAAAAAAAACTAAAAGCCTATGTGGGGCCTTGTGAATATGTCAGCTCAGGCCGTGCAAAAGCATACAGGGTCACACAGAATTAAATTTAAAAAAGACATTGAGAATTTAAGCATTGCTCCATTTGTGCAGTGTTTTAATAATGGTATATGGGACTAATTTGATCACTAAAGCAAAACTAGGTGTTGCAGTTATGCCGGTAAACACAAAAAATGAAATGTAATGTGAAATACTTGATTGACATTTCAAAATGTCCATGTGACTATACCATTCTCCCTCAGTCTCCATCTGTCTTTGTCTGCTTCTGCCATTTTATGAGGAACTGATATGAAATGTCAGTGGACAGTTCATGTCTCCAATCCTTTTTCCCATCGCCCTGAGAAGCCATTGTTTCTTTGGCCCAGATACCAGGTTTCTGCTGAGAGAGGGGGTGGATGCTGTGCATACTGATACACAACTCTCACGCTCCCTCTTTCACTCTCATTAAAACAATAGAGGGAGGGAGGGAGGGAGATAGATGGCAGTGAATAGAGAGAGGACGGAGATAGAGGGAGAGAGAGGGAATCACAGGTGAAAGACAGAACATATTAAGACAGAGTCTGCAAAGAAAGGGAGATAGGAGAGGGGGAAATCATTAAACAAAACGCTGGTGCTGCTGCAGTGCTTCAAATCAGCTGTCAAGTCCCCGGCCCTCACAGCGAGATAGCAGGAGAGAGGAAAACAGCGAGAGAGACATGGAGGGAGATATCGAGGGAACTTAAAGGTCAGAACACAATGAGTTCCCATCAAGAAGGAGGGCAGAGTCAAGTGCTCGCATCTACCAGCCCATCTCTGTTTAATGCTGCAGGCCACAGGTGTCGTTTCCACCACAGGCGGCTTCACACCAGCAAAACAAAACTCTCAAAGCCTCATGGCTGTTCAAAATGCAATTCAGATAGCTGGAGTACATGAGTCGCATATTCAACATGTTCAGCTTTGTATGAAGGCAGTGGAGCTGTCTTTCCTTTGGGGAATGCTTAGTAAAATGAGATGCTTTCATTTTATAATTTACTTTCCAATTATAGCAGTTTATTGCTAGTTTATATAAAAGCAATTACACAAGTGTGGAATTTTAAATGGTTATATTTTAACTGGTACAGAAGGGGGCGGGCTTGTTAATTCAAAGGTGGTGGTGGTGCGAGGTGGAGGGTGTCCAGGCCCAAGCGGGAAAAACTGCAGTTCCTCAAATGGCCACTTGAGGCTGGCTCCAAAAGTGATCCAGTCCCCATAGACCCCCATGTTGAAGGGACCAACTTTATAGCAGAAGTAAACATGTTTGCAGCCTGGTATGAAAATCAAGTTTCTCATGTTAACTTTCCAGCGTGATCGCACATAATTACGTAATTATTCGTCGTTAACACAAACCTGGCCATTTCACATCATTTAGTGAGATCAGGTTGTAATTTTACCACCATAGTATGTGAATATTTATGCGACGCACACCTTCAAATTAAATCAGGGCTTAACATTAGGCATAATTAAGGTCATGACCGTTTTAACAAGTGGGTGCTGTCAGATAGTGTGTATAAGCAACCAGGCTTCACTGGGCCACCTCAGCTCACCCGTGCTCCAGATTAACCGGCCGTTAAGGCGTTGTCAGGCACTGCCAAGATGGCCAGGGGCAAGGGCTCTTCAAACACCTCTGGGTGACATGACAGAGAAAATGTCCATCTCCTATACAGTCAAAGGTTTTACTTACAGTTGCTGGAGGGCTGGAGTCCACCTGTAGGGAAGGTCATTCCTGAAATTAACATTTCAGAGTCCTTGTTGGGGACATTTACATTGAGATACAGACATGATGGACCGATTTAGGGCCATATTACTACTTTTTTTTTTTGCTGTTTGTCTAAGTTTTTACATGTCTCCACCATCCCACGTCTGGTGGACCACAAGACCACCACCTTGAGTCCCAATTCTTATGCAATCTGTTCAACAACCTACCTGCCATTGTAAGAACATTTTAATCAAAAGTGCATCAGTTAGCTCCACCCATGGCTTGTCCTGCTCCTGTTATTTCTTATAAAGTCTGGACATGTACCACAGATTTTACCCAGTGCTTTTTTTAGTCATCTATATTCTTCTGGGGTTGTGAGAGATTCTGCAAAGTTTTGTCCATTGAAAGGCGTACAAAAACTGACACAAACGTCCTCATATACACTCACATTGTGATTAAACCACACAAGTCCTCCCTCTTGTCATTTTAAAAGCTGCTTGTTCTGACTCATTTTTCACCTTTCACAGTTGTCTTTGCATGTTGGGACTTTTAACACAACAAAAATAACTCATTTGTAAACCAAAGTTCCACTTAGGATGCAGCGGCTGGCTGATGTTGAGGAGGGACTCCTCCGCTGCAGCCATTAAAAAAGGAAAGGTCTGGTGTAATGCATTTAGAGCTTTTCTGTGAGTAGGTGGCATTTGAAGCTTTGATTCAGAAATGTAAATCTGTCTCTCATGGGAGAAGGTTGAAAGGGGGATTTGTTAGGGTATAATTTGAAAGCTCAGAGGAACAGGCTCTCCCAGTGCCTCGGAGAGTAAATACCTTGAAAGAGTGCTGCATGGTTTGGGATTATCAAAGATATCACATTTGTTGATGAAAGATCAGATACTGCAGTGGCGTGACGGGAACTAAAGCGTGAGAGTTTATGCAACAAGAACACATCAGCTAAGATAGTCATAAAATTGCTAAGAAAGCTGTATATTTATATTGACAGAAGAACAGTATTTTTATAATTAAACACAGTGTACACAACCATAAATATCTGCTCCATGAAAATACAGGAAATCATGCAAATATAACACTTTATTTCATTTGTCATAAGGGACATTTTTTCCACCTCTATACTCTGGATTCTCTTAATAATTACAAGTAGTCATTGCACAGTCCCCGACCGCTTACAGAAAAATCTCATCCCTCGTTCCCCACCTCACCCCCCCCTCCCCCACCACCACCTCCCCCAACACATAGAGCGCCATCCCTCTCTTCCCACCCTCCCCTCCACCAAAGAAACATATAGAGATAACAGGCTCAGTAGAAAAACAGTCATTTGTTCCTACAGTTTGTACAAAATTCACAGATTTATCTTGTTTGTTTGCCTTCTTCATTTAGTTTACACACTGCCTCCCGAACAGGCAACCAAACTGCTGTAAAATCACACCAGAAATAGATCAAAGTACACAAAATAAAGCAAACAACAGTGAGGGAGAATGAACATAGGCTGGATAGAAATAGCTACCGACGCTGACATGGGTCTGAACGTTACAATACAGCAGTCTGTTAGTGGGGGCAGTACAAGTGAAGACAAATGATATTCACATTTCAGCTCATTGTCTGAATTTCATCCATCTTCATGCATGTCACACTATAGTGTCATGGTTCCTCTCTGATCTGTCGCTTCACATAACAAGCTTGGATAACAACATCTGGCACATTCATAGCTGGCTTTATTAGTGTGACTTGTTAATGTATCAGTGTTAATGAGTTGGTATTTGGCTCGCTGGATTTATAAAAATAAAAACCTGGAATAGAGCAGTAGAAGAAGAAAAATAAGCGTGAAATACTATCAATAGATCATTTTCATCAATTTTATCTATTTAATAAAAATAGTCTCACTAAGTGCAACAATATACAACTTTTCTTGATATTGAAATGATAATAAATAGGATTTGTCATGCATTTTGTTTCAGTTTGACTTAATCTTTTCTTTTACCTGGAATTGAGTTTTACCAGGATATTTTGGGGGAATGTGCTGTAAGTGTGGCCAGCCGTGAACAGCAAGCAGGAAGTCATGAGTAAAGGTAAATGTACATTCAACAAGACGTGTCAAAACCCTCATCAGAATAAGAGGCACAGCAGAAAGAACTTGTTCAGGAAAGACAGAAAGAAAGGTGACTTTTGGAGATTATTTCAGAATTAATTACAATTTGGAGGTCCAGATGTGGACTGTAATCAAGAATAGGGTGGCAGTGAGAAAATGTGTGAAACTGTGCAGCAGAGATATCACAAATAAAATGTTACATCTTTAACTTATCACAAAATTATTTAAATTGGCAGTTGCTCTTTCTTTGTTTGTGTATTTCATGCTTATATGGTATTTCCCATTTTCTTTAGCTTGGGGCCGAGTAATCTGCTGAATTTCTGGATTTATCTTTTCTCCAAAGAAATATTTTCACATTATAAATCAAACTAAATGTGACAGCACATGGCTGATGTAGAAAGATGTAGGAAAAGGTGGCAACATAAATGTTTAAATCATTCAAATCTGCAGATAAACAATTGTTTTTCAAAGATTGAATCATCTTTTTTTAGTATATTCAATCACAGGAAGCTTTGGAACAAAGGAGCCTCACAACATCCTGATATGAAACCCCTCATTTGCAGGCAGTGATTATGACTGTAAATAATATTATAACAAGACTTAACATCCCACTAATGGTCCCTCGAGGCTGCAGTGTTCATCATAGTAAACCATAGGAAATTGTTGCACATAATGAACGGCATTCTAATGAGTTTACTCTTCTTCTAGTTTGTCCTAAAAATAACACGTTTAACCTGAGGGTGCTGGAGAGGAAAGAGAGGAAATAACGTGGAAGGTTTTTCCACTTTGGAGCACGACTGTAATCAGCAAATTAAATGTCAATCTATAGTCCAAATTCTTACAGGTTCATCCTCTGGGGAGCATGAATGTGATCGGGACGATAACTGACAATCTGACTGTGTTTACTACACTCTGATATTTCTTCTTGACAGGAAAATTTGTGAGTGTGATGACAGCAGAGATCTCAAGAGTCACAGAAAATGAGTTTTAATTTTCTGACTCTGATCAGGAGAATCTAGAGGGAACTTAAAGAGAAAGTAAACACCCTTTCAACTAGCTCGAGTGTCACCAAGCTAATACTGCACATTATTTTAGAAAAAAAGTAATTTTCATCACTATACTCATCAAGAAACTATGTTTTTTACTTATGTTTTATCTTGTGCATTTAGATTTGTTCCCCATAAGCCTCACGTTCACTTGGCTATACATTCTGTCTGCTCCTGGGCATGATCTTTGAAACAATGAATGCTTGTGAGAACACTACTGTAGCTATGGTGTATACAGGGCATTGTAGATAAAAAATAAATATGTTTATTATTATTTATTATTCTAATCTGGGAGTGGTGGGCAATTTTCTGCATAATTTCTGAGATTCATCCATCCATCCATCCATACATACATACATACATACATACATTATCTTTAACCACTTATGTTAACTCAGGTTTTGTAAATCACATTTTTGTTACAAATCTAACTTTTTTTGACGTAACTTACGGTGGCTCACATCACCCTCATAACTACTTCACTTCCGGCATTTACGTACATTTATTTACTGTTTAAACTGTCTTTTAAAATGCCTGACTAGGACGTTTTTTCTTCTAAACCTAGCTCAGTGGTTTTGTAGCCTAAATTCACAGAAACTGCAGCTTTTTTTTTTACAACTGTGAACTGTATGTGTATAGACAGACAGCCATTCACTAAGCTGCATGTGTTGGACTGTGGGAGGAAGCTGGAGGACCTGGAGAGAAGCCACGCCGACACAGGGAGAACATGCAAACTCCACACAGAAGAGCCACAAGCCAGATTTTAACATGCAACCCTGCACCACCGTGTAGCCCTGATTTTCTGAGATGAAAATCGCAAATTTAAGAGAAAAAAAAGTCACATATCCTCTGAAATAAAAGGAAAAAAAAGTATTTTTTGTTTTCCTCTCTCTGACCAATTCACTTGAGCATAAAATGTGTTAACACTCCAAACTTTAACAGCCTCAGTGGATGAACAAACAGCTGAAACACTCGGCCGTGTCAGATGGTTAACACTGCTGAATCTGTTCACAGGAACTCTGATGTTAATGAAGGCAGACAAACAGCAAACAAGCAGTGTGTACAGTGTGCATGTAAACAGTGTGTATCTCTTTTTGCATGACAACAGTCAGCAGCTAACGGATTTGTCTCTCCTGGCACGACCACTGCACCGCTCTGTGCGATGCTCTCACCTGGTGCGTGTGTTTTAATCCTCAGTGGGAAAGTCTGGCACTAATGTCGCCCATCTGAGGTCACAGCAAAGTCGCAGCAGAGGGTGTAAAAGGCTGCAGGCACATACATAGACTCATACAGAAAATGGCCATACTGTTATCATGATTAGGGCAATTAGACCAAACACACTCGCACACCGTTAATGCAATGCAATTGCCTGTAATAGGCCCCCATCATTGTCCCTGCACACACACACACATACACACACACTGCCATCATCATTAGGGTGATTAAGAATCTACATGCTTCTCTCTCCACAATCTGTTGACCCGCTCTTACCCTCCTATTCTGCTTGTCACATCCAGTCAAAGAAACACATAATAAAGAAAAGAAAAAATGTCTGAAAGTCAAAGGATATAGGAAAGGAAGATAGAAGATCAACCAAATACATGAAGTGGTAGTTAAGTAGAGAAATACCGTAGTAAAGTCACATCTACACTCATTGGAGTTGTTACTTTCCATGAAACTGGACAGACAATCGACGAGCGCTCCGGTTTCCTGAAACACTGTCGTCAATTTTTCTACTAAACTGGACAAAGATGTCATTTACGGGGCTGTCCTCTAAGATTTTATGCTCTGTTTGAAGTTGGTTTTGTCCCGTGTGACTTCATTATAGTGAAGCACTAAAGCTGCAAAGACGAGGTCAGGGTGGTTGACTCCAACACCAAAGACTGGAGCTTTATGTTAACTGCAAGGACAGCACACAGGAAAAGGCTTTAGTAGTTTTGGAGGCGATGACAACCTGATTTATTATTTAGGGATAAAAAGTTGTTGGTAGTTCGGACTGGGCTTCAAAAAAGAACGTTTATGGATGGTTCACACCGATCCAGTACAAACAAAACAAGTGTTGCAATAGACTGACAGGTTACTCATGTTTCATTCATTAGACCGGCCCTGCATCGTTTCTCTTTTAGGTGGTCAACAAGAATTATTGCAGGAATAATTTCTGTGAAATGATGACATGTCACATTCATAATCATACAACATCTAATTTATATGTTTTGTTTCTTCAGCATAAAGATTTCTACGAAACAGACTGCTTTTAGTGCATGTAGGTGCATTTGTTTGGTCCTCGCCATTTTTTACATGAGTGTTCTGAACAGAAATTAACTGCATTAAAAGAACAAACTTCAATAACATTGAACCCAAGAAGCCTGTTGTGCACACACAACTTCTGGTCCGTCTAAGCTAATGCAAATACTCTATTAAAGGTGTGTTGTGTGATTTCATTTAAGGTGGTTGGATGTTTACAGTGATAGGCCTCAACTGGAAGTTATAATTTACCTTCAAAAAGGCTATAACAATACAATAACAACATTAAACTACTGCTTACATACATACAGACATTAACACTGGAATGAATGGATATTGAATGGGTTTGGAATTCTTTCATTTATTATCCTTAACCGCTTATCCAAACCACGGGGGCTGGAGCCGGTTTCAGCTGACTTTGGGCGAGAGGTGGGGTACACCCTGGACATAACGCCAGACTATCACAGGGCCAACGACCATTCACGCTCTCATTCACACCTACGGGTCACCAATTTAACCTAAGCTGCATGTTTTTGGACTGTGGGAGGAAGCCGGAGGACCCGCTGACACGGGGAGAACATGCAAACTCCACACAGAAGAGCCGCAGACTGGAGTCGAACCACCATTTATCCCACATTTGAAATGAAAAAGCTGAAATATTATTTATTACATTTAAGTGGCCATGCAGTACATTGGCAGTGGTTTGCCCTCTCCACAGTTGAAGACGGAGCAGAAAGTGGAAAGCTGAAAAGCGTGTGAGGAAATGAGAGGCTGAGTTGAGAGGACAGCTGGAGGGTGACGCTGCAGAAGAGCTGGCGTCTATCTCGGTCACTCAAAAGGCCGAATTAGCTGTGAATATATCCGGCAGTGAGAGACAATTCTCTCCTAAGACGAAGGGCGGGAAATGTGTTGATTGGCTCCTTCAGAAAATTATCACTTCTGAGAGACTATTGTTGGCCACTAATTGAGATGGGGACGATGTCTCAGCAGCGTGAGAAAATATGACGGATCCGAGTCCGCCAGCGTGCCACCTGGGGCTATTGCCATGGCAACAGCTGGAGATGTGGGCTAAAAGGACTGATTAGGCTTCGATGATTAAGGTCATACACCAGCTCATGAAATACAATCATGTGATTGTGCTCTGAGAAGCATTTCAGCATGATTTCTTGTGGAGGGGGATCCACCCTAACAGTGGAGAGAGATATTACAGCTATAACACGCTCTGTAATTTGTGTTAAATAACATCTGGTTAGAGGAGCATGATGCCGAGTGGTTGTGGGAGCACATCTGTGCAGTGCTGAGTATCATAATGTGTAAATCTCAAACCAATCCAGAGTGTTCGAAGCGATGGATTAGCCTGGGAAAATACTCCTCAACCAGCACACGGCGGAAATTGAACCTGAAATTGTTCTCTCCTGTGAGATTGTGTCGCTGCATTTGTTATTGGATGAAGCCTCTTTTATTTCCCAAAAGGAAAGCATTCATCACAAAATTAAAATTGAGTTGACTCAATATTTCGACACCTAACCACCGTTTGTCATCCTGAATCCACTTGTGCAGAGACAGAACATTTTCTGTCTGAGTGATACACCCAAAGTGCCAGCTAAGCAGTTTTTAAACTTTTCACCGGCCTAACGACGGCTCCTGTGGGTTTTAAAATCATACAACTCCCTCTGCACAAATAATGCCGTGATCATGATTTGAGGATGCTGAAGCTGCATGTGGCTGTTTGTCATTTTTATCATGCTACAGTGGGACGATGGCTGACTGAGGAAATTAAAAAATAAATCAAAAAATTTTACCATCAGGTGATTATTCCAAAAAATATGTCATGCCCCGTCAAATCTGCTGCATTCCCAATTTTATACCTCCGCTCACAATTTCACGTTTGTTAAGCGCAGCAGGCCGGTGTTCACCTTTATGTTTCCGACAGGTTTTAGAGTCTCTATCGACGTGCGTTTCTGTCACGTTGCTACAATGTAATGTTCCCCATGTCAGAGGCAGAGTAACACTGGCGACACACGACTGGTGAGGTGATCTCAGAGGATCAAATGCTAACCAGAGACAGCTGATGACACTGTTAGTGATCACTGTGTACAGTCCATGCAAACTAGTCCTGTAGTTACAATGTCCATGTTTCAACGATGCTGCACACCTTAATGCATGTCTTAACCCTTCTCCTCCTATTTCTCGTCTACTTTTGTACCTTTATCAGCAAACAAACCAAAACATAACCAACGTAACCCTACTGCTACCAGATCATAAAACCCTGAAATAGGCGGTTTTAAGAAAAACACTTACGTGGCTCACCTCAACCTTGTAACTACTTCATTTCTGGCATTTACATACATTGATATAGGTTTTTTTAAACTGTCTTTTATAATTCCTAACCAGGATTTTTTTTGCCCAAACCCTGGTATAAATTCACCAAAGCTGCAGCCTTTTTTACAACCATGAACCATGCGTGGTTGTGTAATGCTTGTGTGCTATTTTTAGTCTGTTCTGGCTCTTCTCTCTACTTTAGGTTGGAGATCTTTATGTTATGAGTTTGACTAGCATCCAGTGGGTGTGAGTCTCTAATGGACACGAGTGTGTTTGCATCATGTTTTGAAGACATCACTCAGCTATCTCTCTCCTGCCCCTTAACAGCCTCTATTGATTGATCGTCCCGCAGTCCACAGCACGCCACCCTGCGGTTTTATCAGCATTTATTCTCTCTCGCTCCACCTCCCTCTTTCCAGCCCTCTCTCTGTTCAGTTAGTCCAATCTGGGTAAGTGGCTCTCAAAACAGGCAGCGTGTCAGGATGGAGGGGAGGATCATTGATCAACTGAAACGCCCACACGCGCTCGTAAAACAGAGGAAACGAGGTGTAGACGCACAAACAGACGTGTGCAGTACATCCACCTGTGACGTCCACATTACACACATTAAAGGCACGGGCAATAAAGAGCTCGTGGCACTATTGTTTTTATGCACTCATAAATTAGCACATGCAAACATGTCGGTTTATGTGGCTGTAAAAGACCAAATGGTACGCATGATCAGCCCATGTGCTCCTGTTGTTTATAAGGACATACAGATAAAAAACAGCAGGAAGGTTGTGGCATGCTGCTGCACTTTGTCCTTATGAGTCAGGTAAATCCTCATGGAGTAAATATGTAGACCAATGAATTGTCCCAGCAATCCAGGCGTACCGACACACACACACACACACACACACACAGGTCTGCATTCCCCGAGAGATGCCAGGCACATTCTGATGAAACTCCAGGAACATGGTGTCATTTCAGCTGAAAACAGGGAGGGGAGGGAGGGGGAGTGTGGGTGAGGGAGGAGTGGGCAGCCAGAAGGGGAGAAATGGGAGGGAGGTAGAGATCGAGATGGGACGGGCATTTAGAAAAAGGGGGAGAGGAAAAAAAAGTGTGGGAGGTTGATGCTCGTCCAGGCGGTGCTCCGAATCGTTTCAGGAAAATCTCATTCCATCTGTCTCCAAATAGCTGTCCCGTCTCCCTCTCTCTCTCTCTCACCCACCACCTCTCTGCATGCTAAGTGAACTATTCTGCCTGGAGCACGACAAGCTGCCTCTATCATAGTTCATAATACGCTACACGCTTCCCCTTTTTGGGATTCTTGAATGCTTCCTTCCCTGTCTGCTCATATCTTTAACACTCACTTTAAAGGATCCATCTGTGAAATCTCCTATTGTGACAGCGTCAGTCATCATGTAGCTCATTTACTGGGTGAAGTTTAGTTGCTGAAACAAACGAATGCATTGTTTCTTATAAACTCATCAAACAGCATCCGGAATCCCCAAACCAATAATCTAACAAGTGCGCTTAATCCGCGCAATGATTGACCAATTTTCTCACAAGCTCTTGTCACTTTTTGTGTGTACAGATGAGTGGAACAGCCTCTGAGGAGAGATTCCCCAAATGTGCGCTCCATTATCCTCATTTGAACGATTCATTGCTTCTCGCCAGAAGTGTGTCCATTCAGAACAGATTTAAACACTTTTAGCCATGGTTGGACAACACTTTCTTTCATACCCAAGTACATAAACCCAGATCTTTAGTCCTGTGTCATGCTTTCATTAATCTCCTTCTTTCTTTAACCTTCTTTTCAGCTGGAATTCTTTTCCCTAACCCTTCTTTTTCTCTAAGTTTAGGTTTTTGTTTTTTCCCCCTGCTGTTATATTCCCTCTCCCAAACACGTATCCTTACATTTTACTCCAATATTCACATTTTCTCTCATCCTTGAGCAGATGTGAAGCCATGCGTCAACCAGTAACTGGTGGTATTCACTGCAAATAAAGTGAGAGGATTTAATCAAATTTCGGGAGTGAGATAGGCAGAAAGACGGCCTGCCTTCAAGTATTCAACAAGCAAAACCTTGTGTGTGTGTGTGTGTGTGCTGGTGTATTCTGGTACACACCAGCGCCTCATGCACTACGTGCTCGCTCTGTAAGCCAAGAACACGAGTCTTGGGGGCTTAACATCTTCTCTCTGAGCTCAAGCTAAAAGGTTTTATTGAGCTTTTATCCGGCCACAAAGTAACACTGGGCTGTGCGAGACAACTGTATCTTTAATAAGCAATGTGAGCAACATGAACCGGTTTTCAACAAGTTGGGAATTTAGAGCGTCTTAGTTGTCAGAGTAAGCCGGAGATAGGGTCAGGACAACAAGACAAGACAGGAAATCTGACGGCGGGAAATCCAAATGCACCCTGAGGGACGGTTGAAACGACAGGTGTACAGGGCTCCACTTCACATCAGGTGGGTTACGCATAAAAGACTCACCGGATTATGGCGTTGTGTTTAATCAGGCAGGTTTATACATTAGAGGGCTGTAAAAAAGGCAGTTGCCAATTTAATCAAGCTTCCTTTCACATAATACGGGTTTATGAGAAGACAGATGTATAACGTCGCTTGTTCGCTGAAGTATTTAAATTACAGCGCCGTACCAACACAAAGCAGCAGAGGTTGTTTTTGTGAGCGGCTCTGATGGAAGTTATCACAGCGCACGAACACGGACTGCCTTATCAAATCAAACGATTCACAGCCCGCCTGTCAGGGGATGCAGCATGCAGATGATGTCTCTGACCGCAGCTGATGGGGGATGACATCACCGCCTCGAGGCTGCAATTTTCTAGAAAATCGTCCGAATTAGCCTTCAAGTGTAAAAATAATGATGCTCGCATTTCAGCGCGTGGAAACAGATTCCGGTGAGACAGGATTTCCTGAGGCAGGAGACGTTTGATGTTTACCTCTTTGAGGTTCGGATCTGACATTTTCACAGCTGTCCAGACAGGTCGACACCAGACAGGCGGAGGGAAATATCAGATCAGATAATCTGACTGTGGAGCGTATGCTTTTTAATAGCATGGCCCTTTTAATAACTGGGATTTTATTCTGGACATAAGATGTCTGAAAAGACTGGTCTCCTCTCAAAGATGACAATATAGGGCGTTTATACAGGCAGTAAGGTACAACTAATATTTACGTTTTAGACTGATGTAGTGGTAATAACTGACGGGATGTGGAGGTGGAGGGGTTGAACAAATGGTAGTCGTTCACCCAGAAGAACAGGGTTTGTGTTCAGTGTGAAAACTAAAGAAAATGACTTTTTATGCAACTTCCATGGCTAGTGGTTTGTAAATGACATTTTTTATGTGCAGTAGTCACGTCACCCTTGTACCAACTTCACTTACTGCATTTATGTACATTTATTTACTTTTTAAACTGTCTTTTATAACCAGGAAATCAGTGGTTTCGTAGCATAGATTCACAGAAACTGCAGCCTTTTTTACAACCACAAACTGTACATGTATGTATAATGATGTGTGTGTGTCCAACGCTCATATGTGTTGTTACAGGTGGAGATCTTGTTGGCCTGAACTATATGTCTTATGGAAGTAAGGGGGATGTTGTGTCACAGTTTTGTCCCAGAAGGGGCAAAAATCCCCTCATTACCTCAATAAAAATAAATATAATTCCTTACTCTTATGGATTTCCATTAAGTTTCAATCTTTCCATGCAATCCCCTCCCTCGCTCGCTCTCTATCTCCCCTACCATCCTTCCTCTCATGTCGTCCAATTGATGGATGCCGGTGTAGAAAGGTCATTAAATTATTGGCTGTGTGTGTGTGTACACTGTACTGTATGGGTGTTTGGATGTGTGTGTCTGCTTCCTACCGCAATATCCACCATCCCCATACTTTCTCTGCCACGACGGCAGAAGGCAATTAATGACAGCCTGTGTTCTTATCTGCTACCTAGCAACCTTGACTGTTCCGCCCGTCGCCCCCAGCAACCGCTGCTGCAGCCAGTAATCGATTGCTCGGCACACTCGGGGACCACGGCGTGACACGGCAATGAACCACTGACCCACTGCGCTGTGAGGGATGAAGGAGTAAAACATATCGGGTTTAATCAACAGATATGATGTTGTGGTATTTTAAGCTACAGTAGGAGAGGAAACAGAAGAACATTTAATGGATTTACTGTTAAATGTCATGTTAAGGGTCAGTGTCCATAATCCAAGAGCAAAGGCCTCTTTTAAGAGCTGCCATTTCGGTTTCTGAAGCCGTTTATAACCAAAGCCTAAAATAAAAGTTACTTTAACCCTGTGAACCCCAAGCCATTTCACTGATAGATTCGTTTTTTTTAAATTTGAATAACATGGTATTTATGAATACAACACTTGTGCCCACAATGGATCTCCAACTGCTATACATACTGAACTATTTGCATGTTAACAACCTCTTGGCTGCAACAACTTGCAGCCTCTCCTGACCTCTCCTCTCAGCTCTGTGTAAAAAGATTTTAAGTGAATATTTGTGTTGCTGAGGGGCAGAATTGAATGTTTTTAACAGGATCTAGTTATTCCAAACGATTTATTTCTGAAAAACATTTAAATAAGACACTTAGAATAAAGTGATTTTGACAATAATGCCTGTTTTTATAGTTTCTTACTGTGTATTTTTGGCAATCATTTTGGGGTAAATAACATCAGAAGAAGCATTTTTTCTTAATAGAATAAAAAAAATTGTCAGGCACCAAATCACATTGCAAATGGCAGTGTACTGTATGAGTGTAGCAACTGCCAAAACTATCATAATATGACTGAATTGATCTTAAGACAAGATCTGTCAGGATGTGTCAGAGTCTGAGGAACCCTCTATAACAACATGGAGGAGAAAGCTATCAAAGACAAGAGAGCGATCACAGATTGCAGAGCATTTTGAATAGAAAAGAAAACTCACTACTTTATTTAACTGGAAACTGGCTTTCTGCATTGTTATTGCTGCTTCCACCAACACGTTTTGTGAGTACCAGATGAGGCAATTTCTGTGTTGGTTGTAAAAGTAATTTTGGGAAATGCAAGAAATTGCTGGATGATATAAAAAAAGATGACAGGTTGGGGGAAAGAGAGTGTAGCGAGTCATAAAGACAGCGTTATCCACTAAATGGAGCAGACTAAAGTCAACACATGCACAAAATCCAACATATATAAGAGAGTTACAGCCCTCCGCTCCCTAACACCTCTCATGCTTTCTAGAAGCAGACATCTGCTTCGTCTGTAGCTGCCTTCCTCCACTCTCACTCTTTGGATGCGTGTTATTAAATTTGCAGCGTCTGTTAGCCCTGGGGAACAACCCAAAGCATAAACGCATTTCCCTCGGATCATGTTCCAGAGTTAGTAATTGCCAAAGCAATTGTTATTTAAGTGACGCTAAAGGAAAAAAAGCGGCTGGCGTGCTGCTGCTGTTTCCACAATTGTTAATATTTTAATTTGCCGTGCTACACTCTGCTGGGACTGAATGACTCCAGGGTTATCAGACAGTTGGATAATACTGTCTTTTTGTTTGCATTTTAGGACGTCTCTGAAGTTTTTGGATACCCCTCTAGCGAACAAGGATTTGGCCAGGAATAGTTACTTTTTCATGCTGCTATTTAGGATAATATAACAAAGAAGGCTTTTATTTAAAGAAAGAACACCAGAGGCTACATAATGGTATTACGCACGTTGTGATTAGCCGACACAAATGAGTACCCAATTAAAGAAAAGTCGTTTTAATGTCTTTTGTGCCTTCTGTAAAACATTATTTACAGCTGATCAGAGTTGACAGAATCAAGCAGCTAAAAGGTTTTTGTGCACAGACACAACAGAGATAAGATGATAGGTTACACTCAGATGTTGCACTGGGAAAAACACTCTGAATCCGTCTGAATGTCACTGTCAGTGGCCAAAAAACAGAAATGTTGGAGCTGAAATAAGCAGCACCGACATCAAAATAAACATTGTTATGCTGCTTAATCAACTCAGAGAAAGTGCGGCAAGTTATTTTCCAGATCTTGTCTAAAAGATCTGGATATTTATTATTTGTATTTAAGAAGAATTATTTGTTGAATAGTTTTTTTATTTTACTTTAATAAGAGGGTAAGTGGTTGCCAACTTCTGCTGACTTTTTACCATTTTTTTACATTAAATTTAAAGTTTTAATGAAAAAAAGCAGAAAATTCTTCATCAATATGTGTATTTCTTTGAATTCAACTACTATTTTATGGTTATTTTTCTTAAATAAAAGTATTTTACCCTTTGCATTTGAACTTAATGTAGAAAGAAAACAAGAAAAAACCTTGTGAAATAATACATCACATTTCTGTTTGTTTGACCACAGTTTGACCATTGTGCAGATGCATGACACATTTTCAGCTTCAGTGTCTCTCTTAAGAATATTAACGACTCTCAGCCAGCCAGTCAAACTTTGAATCTGGCTATGTACATCTCTTGTAGTGCGGTGTGGCGAGGTCATTCACAGTAAGGGATTTAAGAGCAGGAGATTAAGATCACCTATAAAGCATCTCGTAGCAAAAACAAGGCGCTACAGTTTACTTTGTGGACTTATACTAGATAAGCTTGTCTACAGCATCTTTATTTCTCAGCTTACTTTTTGTTACTTTCTTGTTTATTATGACTCTCTGTTCCTCAGCCTCCTCTCTACCTCCTTTCCTCTCAGCTCACTGAACTCCACTCAGTAAACAGCTGTGATGGTGGAGCGCGACACAGGGTTTAAAAGCCAAAAATCAAAGCCTCCCCTTCACTTAAGCCAGGTCTGCGCAGAGTCTGCCAGACAATTATTTTGCCTCTACCCCCTGCTGCAGGGCAGAGCCGGGGCAACTAGCACACCACGCTAGTTGTCAGAGTGCAAGCTAACCTGCTGCGCTAATGCTAATGAGGCAACAAGGGGCAGCGGGGTCAGGAGTAAAAGCATTACAGCACGGGAAGAAAGGGGAAGTCAGTCAAGCGGGCGGATGAAGGGATGATGGTGATGTGTAAGGGAGGAGTGGGTACATGCATGATAAGGTATGAAATTACAGTATAAGAAAACATGCTTGTGTTAGCGAACAGTGTGTGCAAGCGTGGCAGTGTGTAATTACAATCAGTGCGTTTAGCTGATTGTTTGCATTCTGAGTGTGCATGTGACAATGATATGTGCGCACAGAATAGGCAGCATGCAATTACAATCCCTGCTTGTGTCACAGAGAGAGGGGAGGGAGAGTGTGTGTGTGTGTGTGTCAGAGTGACAGTAAGCAAGTGAATGAGCACAGCCCTATTGGAGAGCCCTGCAGACTGAAAGGCAGATTAATTGAAAATGCTTCAGATACCCGGTCTCAGCCGTCACTCCGGCGACAGAACGGTCGTTCATAACCGAATCCCTCAAAACCACATTCACACACACACAAACACACACACTCATACAATTATGAATGCTAGCCGGTCGAGGACGCGCTCATGCAGAGCTGCACTGTCAGACACGTCAGGTTATCTGAAAGCAGATAAAATGCGCTAACCATCACACACACTGAGAAGCCAAGAAAACACATAAATGCACAGGATAATACACTTTTTTTTTTTTACAGCAATGCTAGTTCAATAATCTAAAAGGCCGTACTAAAACTCTCCAAATGCTTTTTTCTTTTCTTTGCCTCTCCTGAAAAACAAGGTCCTTGAAAAGGCCAGCAGTGACAGGCATATTATCAGCTCTTCAACAGCTCTCAGGGTGTGTGTGTGTGTCTGTGTGTGTAGAGGGATGTACCTGTATCTGAAAAAGCTGAAGACAAAAATAAAAACCTTGGCTTGGATGGCGAAAAACTGAATGGAATCCTAAATATGGTTGGAATATTGTGCTCTCAGTTAATGAATCTAATCAAGGCAGGTGTATGGAAAGCAAAGGGATTTGTGTAACTGAACATATGTGACTACTTTGAGTCATAATTTTTAAAGTCAGACAGATCAGAAGAACCCATGAGAACTCCTAATATGACATTCACAATAATCATTCTATACACAAAGTCAATGGGAACTATAACCCTAAAAATACAAACAGTTGAGAAAAGAATGCATAAAGTATACAGAGAAGTAAATACATAACAATAAAAACAAAAAAGACACTTTGACTTTTAGGTCTGTGAAGTTCATTTCTACAGATGTTTGGTTCCACTCCGCCTACACATGATTCTCGCCGTTTTGGCACTTTTTAAGACCATTTGTGTCTGTAAACGTGGATAGAAATATTCAGTCCATACTTTGTGTGGGCAGGTGTGAATATGGTATGTTTTGTGTGTGTGTGTGTGTGTGTGGGAAGGTGTTTGTGTGTAAATGTGTGTGTGCTATGTAGACTCAGTTATGAGCAGGAAGGTATATGTTGTATGTGTTCTCACATTTCATGTCCATATAGTGTAACTCTAATCTAGTCAAACACGTACAGTATATTCATTGATTCTCTACATTAGTGTCTGTGCGTGTGTGGTGGTGTGTGAGAGTGTGTGTTTGTCACAGTTGGCCTCCGGTAGAAACTCCTCCACTTTTGTTGTATGTTGGGTTCATAAGGGATCTCCCCCCCGACAGTCTTTGTCATTCGGTTGACGATAAGTCAAATGATCAACAGATCGGGTCAACCCGCATATGAATCGACAAATTACCGACTCGACCCCAACAGCAGACAGACAGTATTGTTTGCAGTTAAACCACAGTCCCGCTTCCTCTTTAGGACTAATAGAACGAGCCAGGGCCAAGGCCAACCGAGCTGCTCTTATAGGAGTTAGTGGTTGAATTCCCTGTTAAACTTTCAAAACACCCAGGAGCAGAGCAAAGACAAAGAAAGAGGTAAATTTATAGGCAAAGCCAAAGAGTTTTAGTGTGGTTACATTCTTAATTTGTTCATTTTTCATCCTTAACTGCGTAAGTCACAGGGGGGTGGGAGCTAATCCCAGCTGACATTGGGCGAGAGGCGGGGTATGCCCTGGACAGGTCGCCAGACAACCCTTCACAGTCTCATTCACTCCTACGGGCAATTTAAAGTCACCCAGTCTTTGAGAGAAGACCTGGAGAAAACCCACAGTGTGTGGGCCCACAAGGCCGACTGGGGGGCCAGGTTCCTTGGCGCTCCGGGGGAGGAGGGTTTGGTGATCCGGACACATAGCGGGGTTAGGGTAAGGGGTCTTGCCTTCCTCCCCCCATCGAAGCACCTTGGATGGCTCTCCAGGTCACACTTCACTTTAAAGTGTAATAGTAAGTGCATACCTCTGCCAAGCTATCTGTGAAGTTAATAATAGAAAATAAAATCTGTTCACAGACAGAAATTCTTCTTGAAGAGGGTTCTTGTGCTCTGAACTGAGCCTTTTTGAACAGTACTTCCTCCAAGTCAGCACATTGCCTCAAACAACCTCTGTCCATCCAATGATCTAGGTTATTAAGATCCTGACTGTGGGCGTGGGCCTGTTTGGGACAATGCTAAGAAGCCTCCTGTATGTTTGGCTTTGCCTATAAAGCTCACTCTTTGTAGGTACAAATGGGCACTCTCACATTTGGATTAACATGTTCAACAATTCCATTATTATTGTGTTTATAAGGCAATGGAAGAAATAAACGGTGTAAATTAAACTAGACCACTGCTGATGATGCAGGATGTGAGAGAAAGTCTTGGATGAAGCAGCTGTTTTTGAGAGTTAAGCCCTGGCGAGTTCTGTTTAGCCTTATAATTGAAAGCAGGATTGTTCCACCCTGTCACAAAAAGCACAAAAATACTTATCTTCAAATTGCACCAAACTGCTGCTTCTGAAATGTATCTGATGTAAAAAGGTATTATATTTTACATGTTTACAACATAAATATATTCTGTTTATTAGAATGCACATTTTTGTAAGGGGAGATAAATGTACCAGAGCAAAGTTGGATATTAAAATTCTAGGGACATTTTGTTGGGCTCCCTTTATCGCATAACTTCTGTCCCAAGACACCCATTTTCTGCACTGATATTTAAGTCCAAGAGAAGTGACAAAAACGTATGTTCACAGCTCGGGTTCAATGTACCATTAACTTGTTAATGGAGAGGGTGGAAAGGGCACAGGGGATAGGAAGAGAAATACTTCTGGGTTTACTCCTGCAAATGTGAAGCCAGATTCTACCATAGCAATGTTTTAATAATGTTTACAGCATTAAAACAAAGTCCATGTTTCCACTGCAGACCTTATTGTATGGATTCAAAAGTTTAATTACTCAGGAGCAAAGGGACCTCACTGCCATTCCCAGGGAACCATTGCAAGTCTACAGTTTCTCTGCAAGAAGTTCACATTGAGAGTAACTACAAGTCCAAAGGGATGCAATCGAGAGGGTCGTTCCACGATTTTCCGTGGCTATTAATTTGTGTTTTTCAATAAGCCCGAACTTCAAAAACTCGCAAAGCTGAAATGAGAAACCAAACTTGTGTAGCAATGAGTCCCCGAGGCAGCCAGCAATATTGTCTAGAACAGTGTAAAGCCCCCATGAATTAGTGTGAGGCCTATAGAAACTATCTACACTAGTTCTTAGATTAATAAAAAGCTTGTTGCCTATTCACCAGAGCTGTTCCGCCCAAAGTACCCGTTAATCACAAAGATCATAATCTTGACGTTAACTCAAATTTCTCTGCACTTAGACTTTCTGTGACCCCTGCTTGGGAAAACAAGAGGCCCAGAGAATGGTTTTATTATTTTGTTCTGAGCAGACACCCCGTCTGATAACAAGTACCAATGTACTTCTGGGATTCACAGCTCTGGACAAAGAGGGTTGACTCTACTCCTCAGAGACTGCCACAAGCTGTACCGTCTCAGTTGTTCCATATTATGTTTTCTTCTGGAAGCCTGAGACTGTCAGAGATTCCCTCACATTGATTCATCATTGCTGTTAATTGGCCAGACTGGAGAGAAGACACACAGGCAATCCCTAAGGTACAGTATCTGTACATCCGTCAGTCTCAATTTATGGACTCTGGCCCCTGAGGACTAGAGTTAGACACCCCTCATTGTAAGGGAGTGAGATCAAAAACCTTGCTGTCAAGTGAAAATAACTTCTGTGGATGAATACATACTTTAGGAAAGACAGGAAATAGATTAGCTGAGAAAGAGGAGCAAGGCTTGGCTGTGTGTTCAAACTGAAATATAATATGTGTCTTTACACATACAGGACAGAATAAAGTATGTTTGGACAACAGGAACTGAAGCGTAAGTGTATATAGATTTAAATAAAAGTATGAAGGTTCAAAAAGAAACACTGGACCATTGGACAGAAATGAGTAATGATCTCCAACATATTATGAGAGTTGAGCGCACTGTGCTTATGAATAACTGAGCTAATGTTATTCCTTACATCTAGGCAAACCCTTGAGGGTATATGTAGGTAACCTCAGCTCTATTCCCCCCATTCTTCCAAATGAAGCCATTATTTTTAAAAATGTTCCACCCCTGCATAGCCCGTGGTACTAATCTAAAACTAATTGATTGGTGATTCTCGGGACCTAACACGTAGGGGAGCTGCCAGTGGAATTTGAACAATGGGCCAAAATAGAAAACTGGGCTCTTTATAAAAATGGAAGCTGTCCAACTGAGTGCCCAAGGGAATTTGCTCTGTTTTTTATTTGGTCCCACCCGCCCAAATTAAGTTCTATTGATCTGATAGCAGAGTAATGACGTGCCTTTGACATCCCATTGTGAACGCTAGTGGGTCTATTGAATTGGCTGCCACAGATGACATAGAGAGGTCAGGGGGAAAGTCATTACTCACATGAAACACGCTGGAACATCAAAAGCCTAAACAGTGGGCAGATCACTACAGCATAATTAAATGCTTGCTTCACCCAAATTACAAAACATTTCCTGATTACCCCTCAAGGTATCTAGCTGTTCAGATAGTTTTCATCTCATTTACCCAGCGTTTTGAGAAATTTCTATATCAATACCGTAGAGGTTACTTTTTTATGGTGCTTAAAGCACTTTTTTGCTGGAATTACCCTCTACTTGAAAAGCTTGCTCTTTATGCACATAGACACATTCTTTTTCTGGTACTTCACTACAGATTTATCTCCTGACCTTCTGAAGGACCCCATTCTGCAGACGGAAATCTTTATAGGTCAAAGAGTAAATGCCACCCTCCGCTTTCATTTTCCTCATCAAACTCTCACCTCAAACAGCAGGTGATTTCCAGCCCTGTCAAAGCGATGATATCAGATTTAACCCAGTGGAAAATCAAATAGAAATGCATTGCTTCCGGGCTTGATAGACTCGTCCTTCCTAACCAATCTGGCTCAAAAGAGAAAGAATAACACCATGGAGGTTAGCTCATACACTGGCTTACCTTGGCCTACGAATAACCTGCACACCCGTGGTGAAACATGAATCTGACCTTAGTTTTCAGACTGTTTTCCAAAGACCATTCCCATCAGCAGGAGTTAGAGGCAACAGAGAGAGGTGGAAGATGGTTAAGAATCTGATGAGGAGGGCAGGGACAGAAAGAAAGATAGGCAGACGAAGGCAGCCATCATTAATTTCAATCAGGCTCCCAGTCTGGCAGAGTTAATAATATCAGCACGCTCTTCTGACCTCAGACGATGGTACAACATCAACCTCTGCAAATTACTCATTAATTTACCCCATTACGTTGGACAGAGGTGGCGGGCAGGGGGAAAAACATGGAGGAGAATGAATTAATTAGACATTTTAAAACAGAATTTATACCTTTTCAATTGAGATGTATCACAGTGGAGGAAGGGAGGTCAGGATGGCAGTGATGAGGGTAGGAGGAGTGGGCAGAAAAAAGAAACACAGACTATATAAACCGGCCGACATTAATATTTTGACAGCGTGGATGTTGATGCAGTGAGAGATGATTTATATGGATGAGCAGTACTTTTGTTTTGAATTGGTTAGAATCATTAGAATTTGTGCCTCTTGTGTATCAGAATGCTCTGTGCATTAATGCAAGTGAGAAAAAAAGTCTGTCTCATATCAAAGTCTCTCATTCGCTCTGTAATAATACCAAGCCTTGCTCCTATTTCTTTCAACAGATTCCTTTGTAACACCCATACAAATCAAACCCAAACCCAAATAAACCAATTAAACCAAGGTTGTTCTTATGGGACTACATCGCTCTCTATTGATCATATTGGAAAAGATGGGAATATATAAGAAATGTAATAGAAACTTGTAAAATCATACCTCAATTTGGGCACTTTGGTCCAGCAAGCTCCTGCCCAGAGCAAAGCAGGGTCATGTATAGTAAGTGGAGAGTCATCCAGTCTGAGGCGGAGTATATCCCTCGGGCCTTCACTCCACTTACCATTCATTGTATCTCAGTGTGTAGTGCAGGGAGCATTTGACATATTTTAAGGTTGTATGCAGCCTCGCCTTGAGCTGATACAAGGACCCTATATCGTCTCCTTAATGCCTGCCTGTTCAAAATGGGATGCAGCAAATCTCTAACCTACTCTCAATCTGCCTCTATTCCTAAATGCGATTACCGGGTTCTTTAATATTGGAGCTAACACCTGTCTTGCCAACCTGCACAACCCACCCTAAAGTAATTTCTGCATGAGTCACACTATTGAAATGTAAATTTCCTACCTCATAGCTTCCCTTATCAAAGGAAATATGCTACACCTGTAAATAAGAAATGGGCTAGGAGACAAAAATGCCTGCAGGTCTTGAAGGGGTTTACTTCACGCTATCTAGATAGACAGGCAGCCTGGGCCGAACACACACACACACACACACACACACACACACACATACAACTCCCCAACTGGACTGTTATCTATATGCAAAGCATCTAAGCTATCCACTTTGCCACCGTAGAGGAGGCTGAGAATAATAGACGACTCAGCCCCAACCCCAGCCCTCTTCCCCAGCCCACACACAATCACTCACACCAGCATGCACAAACTATATACATGCCCACACACCGCTGAACATATGTCGTTAGGTGTTTTCAAATCGATAAGCATGCTCAACACACAATCCTCCCAGACCTATTCTTACACTGGCTAATTGCCAGGAAGAACAATTAGCCCGATAAGTATCACTTAATGTCCTCCCCCAAAGAGAGGGATTCAGGCTACTCTAAAACAAACGCACCTAATTCCTCATCCTGCTCCCTCCCTCATTATCTCCCTAAATGATGCTTCTATAGGAGAGCAGGTGTTGGCAGTGCAGCGGAATGATTGTTTTGTGAATGGTGGTTTGATGGGATTAGAAGCTGGGGGGGTTAAGTCATGAATGGGTCTGTGTCTGGTGAGATAGTTGAGCTACAGTGTACAAGTAATGAGGTAGAAGACATTTGCTTGTTACCACCTTTTCTTTGCTCATTAGAGGGGATTCAGAAGGTCTACGGAAGCCTGCAAGGACCAAAGTACCCAGTATGAGGTAGTCTGGTGAACAGTTTGATTCTTGTTAATTATCACTCAGTGTTGTGGTGAAAACAGCCAACCTCAGAAACCACCTCTTAACGTATCAATGGATTATCGTAGAATCATTTTTAAAAAATCACCCAGAGACAATACCTCTTTAACTCTGGATCCAGCAGGGGATTGATCCATGTCACTGGACACCTCAGAGAAAATCATCATCTGTCTTGCTACATTAACATCTATTCCCCTTATTAGTCTGCTGTTGGTATCCAACCTCTCAGTCTCCTTTACAGCATTCGACTTCGTCAGCTCACAGCTTCTGCTGAGCAGAAACCCCTTTCCAGTAGTCTAAAATATCATGAAGGTCCTCGTCCTTGGCAAACTGCACCTTCTTACGCAGGGCGTGGCCTGCCGCTATATAGGATGCTTCCTCTCTGGGGCTTTTCTTGTAAGGCCGGAATCGCTCCCAGATCCGCAGTGTGCTCTCAGACGAATACTCTGGACTGGAGGAGTAGCCAGAGTTGTAGTTGTGATGACGGGAAGGTGAGAGCTGGGAGTAGGTAGCTGTGGCATCCCTCTTGCTGCGGCCCAGTGGCTTGAGGAATGAGGCCTTTTGGGCCGGTGAGGGGGATTCGTTGCCTCCTTCATAGTAGAGTGCAGGAAAGGAATGGCGGTGCTCTGAGCTGTGGTAGTCTGGCTGAACCTCCAAGTGGTGCTGCTGCTGTCCAGGGCCAACACCTGCACCTCCACCTCCGCCTCCACTCCCATTATTACATCCCATTCCGCCCCCATTCACACTCACCCCACCACCATTTATGTTTCCCATCCCATTCCCATTGCAGCCCCCTACTCCACTAACTCCGCTACTTCCACCCCCTACACCACAACCCACTGGGCTGCTTTTCTCCGTTGGGTACTTGGGAGGATCGCTTCGCTGCTCAGGGATGTCCACACTGAACACCCTGTTGCTCTTCACAGTTCCCATAACAGGGGCACCGCAGCGGTTCTTTACCACAGCAGTGTCAGCGCTTAACTGCCTCTGAAGGGGCCGCACTGCATTGGCTGGGGGTGGATCACGATAAGGAGGAGAAAGGAAACCCCCGCCACTGATGCCCGGCCGCTCAGACAGGGGCATGACCAGGGGCACTGGAGCCATAGAAGGCGGGTGAGGCGGCTGATGTAGCTGAGGATGAGGATGAGGCTGAGGATGTGGTTGAGGATGTGGCTGAGGATGAGGCTGGGGGTGAGACTTTGGATGCACCTTTGGAGAAGAGGCCATGATCTGATCTCCAAGGTGGCCAGGAGAGAGGGGCAGGAGGTTGCGGGGGAGGGACGCAATGCAAGCTGGAGGCTGGGAGGACACAGAGTTCGCATTGTCAGCCGTGGTTACAACATTAGCAGAGGCATCCAGCTTCAGGGCATCAATGCAGTTGTTGATGATCTGGTTCACCTTGTCTACCTCCTTGGCGATGGTGGAGATCTCTGATGCTGAGCCACGGCCATCATCGTCCGAATCCTCCCCAGCCTCTGTCCCATTCTCAGCCCCACCTCGCATATCCACAACTACTTCCCCTCCTATCACTGCTCCTCCAGCTCCCAACCCTCCCTCCCTGCCTTCCCCTGCCACTCCCGGCGTCCTCACATCCATGTAGTTGCCCTTGCCACCCATTGCCTCAGAGAAGGCAGTGGCCATTTTTTCCACCTGAGGCAAGGTGGAGAGACGGGAAGAACTGGTGTTGGCTGAGCCGTGGAGCATGCCTGTGCTAGAGGAGGCAGATTGGGGCAGCTTGCCACCTGCTCCTCCTGAATGGTGGTGCTGGTGGTGAGCCTGCTCTTGGAGGCGTTGCATGGCACCTGGGTCATTGGCCACTGCCGCAGCTGCTTCTGGACCATACCTAAAAAAAACAACAGATTCGCTTTAACACAAATAATTTTACATATTATCCTAAAAAGCATGACTACAAAATTTTGTTGTATTTTATACTTCATAAAATTTAATTAGATTTAATATTTACTTTCTGTGATGCCATGGCGTGACAGAATGCTTGCTGTTTTAATTAAAGTTCAAAGAAACAATGGAAAATAACATAGCCCAAAGACTCAATAAAGAGTGTGGTTGGGGAAGATTCTAGCTTGAATAAATGAGGCTTTTCAGGAGTTCAAATCAAAACAATGCAGCAAAACATCTAATGAACTGATGCCCTTAGCACAGATTCTTCCTAAGAAATCAGTCTAACCCAAGAGACACAAATTTCTTTTGTGGCTAAACATCCAAAATGCAGTCACTTTCTGACTTCCATTAACAAACATTAAAGTTTGTGGAGTACCTCATCTCCAAAATAGTTTTCTTCACACTTATAGCTTTCTGCTTCTCCTCCTCGATGCGTCGTCGTCTGAGACAGTAATAAACCAATCCAAGCACAATGACCATGCCGAACAGACATCCCAAGATGGTCATGATGTAGTGGGTAGTCGTGGATGGATTGTGTCGTTGGTCCCCTGGACCCATAGCCCGTGTGGTGAAGGACAGGCAGGTGTGGTTGTAGCGCTGAGATTTGCTCACAGAAGCCACGCAATAAGTGTAGTTCGTGTGTGGTTTCAGTTTGTCCAATGTGAGAATCTCCTTCTTGTTCTTAAGGGGCTTGATGTCTGCAAAAGTTTGGTTGTACTGGGAGAGGATGTACATCTTACTGTATGGTCGTGGGATCTGCACCAATAGAGAAGCGGTGTAGAGCGAGACAGTTTGAAGCTTCATGGAAATCTGATGGTTATAGCTGGGGTCAGGAGTGGACGATGTGTTTGGTTGGTGATACAGACCTTGGTCTGGGTTGTCCAAACCCATGCCAGAGCCATCTTGATCTGGTGTCTGGGAGGTCATTCCTGGAATTATCACACCATCCCGACACATGGATAAAAGAGTGTAACGGGCATTTCTTCCGTGTCCGGGCAGTGGGCTCAGAAGTGGATACCCTGTCATTTCCAAAGGGGTTTCGCACTGGAGGCGGTCGTAGGTGTGGGTGACATTGTTAAATGCTTCCAGCCAGGTGAGAAAGCTGTAGAGCTCACAGCCACAGTGGAATGGGTTTCCTGCTAGTTCACACACCAGCAGCCTGTTGAGGACAGTGAATGTAGAGGGGTCAAGACGGGCCAGCTTATTGGAGGATAAATCCAGGCTGCTGAGGCTGGGGCACTCCCAGAAGGCATTGTTGGCAATGACCTCAATAAGGTTGTGTTGCAAGAAGAGGCACTGCATTCGACCCAGACCTCTCAACATGCCCTCAGTCAGGTTGGTCATCTTGTTGTAGCCCAGCTGGAGAACCTGAGATGGACAGAGGGAGTAAGCCCTTTAAATTTTTAATAAAACATTAGGTATGCTCTAAAGATTTCCTTCAAAGTAAATAAATAATTAAATAAATACAGCACATCACAATTAGTATGCACAAAAAGTGGTTTGGGGGGGATTTGTTTTTACATAATTTGTTTATCAGAGTTGTGCTCTTGACTCCAGACCTGTAGGTTGGCCTGTCCAGCGAAGGCTCCATCCTCGATGTAGCTGATCTCGTTCTTGGTAAGATTGAGGTCAGTAAGGTTTGTGAAGCGGTACATGGAGGTAAAGAGCACAGCCTTAAGTTTGTTCTCATTCAGCCTCAGGTCATGAACCTGCAGGAGACAAAAGAGCAGATGACTTTTAGACGACGCATTCCACCCTCTGGCAGCTGTGGAGGAGAACCCAAACTCTTTGCCAAAGATAGCTGCCAAGAGCATATTGTGCCTCCAAACAGACAAAGTTTGCTGTCTAATGAGTAATTTTCCCAATTATACAACATTTGTTGAGTTCATCACAGCCTGTTTGCAAGCAGCTGAGCATCACACCTGAGATATTTAGCAGTGGAAAATGTTGCTGCTGCAGGATGGAATTTAATTAATAATAAAGCACCCAATGGTTGTGTTTTTCAGTTTTAATTAGGTATTCTGCAAGTTGCAGAGGGTAATTGAAATACTTGGTGTAACAGTAAACCATTACTAAACAAATAGTAATAGCACAAAACAAACTAATCCAACTTGTCTCAGCATAGATGTACGGGATGCGGATCTGGAATAGCTTACAGCTCTAACAAGAAGTTCTGACCACAACTCAACAGGTTGGCAGAAAATCTTAGTTAGGTAGTCAACAAGTCCATGAAACAAGTGTTTACTTTGGTTGGAGTATCACTTCTATGTCACCAATTTAACCTGTTTAGCAACTATTTGCCTTAATAATCACTGCAACATGACAAGTTAGCTGTTATTTCTGCAGTTGTTACTATCATTGGACACATGTCCCAGGCACTGCAACCTTCAGACTACAATGTGCAATATACAGTGTACATTGTGCAATAATAACCACACTATACAATATTGTGTACAGTGTTTACAATGCCTTTCATATGCATTTTCTATAATATCAGTGAAAACAGGTTTACATGCACTGCCAGTTTTCACTAAATTTCCCAATTTGCACTGCGACCACACTACTCATGGAGATATTTATATTCTAAATTGTTTATTTTCATTCCTCATAAGAGTATCTTCTTTCTGTATCACATTGCTGCTGAGCCGCTGAGAGGCTACCATGCAAATTTCATTGTATTGTTCTGTACTTTGACAATAAAGCCTCTTAAACTTAATGAATATAACCTTGTTTTTGATTAAGAAAATTGAATTGCTGTGTTGCCATTACTGTTTCACCACAATAAATACATCATCACAACCATCAGACTCCCTCAGACAACATGCAGTATAATAAAAGACTCGAGTTATATTCAGCTTTCTAAAAGAAACTATTAATAGCATGTGTTCTTTAGCTGACACCATCACAGCTCAGAGTTTAATCGAGGTGGCTGTGGTGGAATAAAAGGCCGAATCACGGATAAGTTCATACTGACCGTGCTGTTGATGTGCTGGGGGATGGTCTCATATGGAGGCTGGTTCTGACTGCAGATAGCCAGCCAAACGTAGCCTTTATCCCCTTCTATAAGCCAGCAGTCCCCTTTCACCGTGCCAGGCAGGTGGAGGAGCAACAGTGCAGGGAGCAGGAGGGAGAGACACAGGGAGGACAAACACAGTCTGCTGGCCATGGCTCGGATTAGGACTGTTTTAGATCGTCTCAGTAGAAAAGAGGAAGAGAAAGGAGTTGAAGGGAGGGAGGCAGCGAGCAGAGGTTTCAGATCAGGAAGGGTTGCAGGTCGGGGGCAAGCAGGCCAAATCTAAGTAGAGAGAGAGGTGAACGGAAGGGCGTCTTCACGGTGATTAGAGCTGAGCTTGCAGCATGGCAGCAAGTCCTGTCCCCATTTTAGGTGTTCCACGTCAAAGGGTTTTGTAGACTGTCACCCCAGCAGCTACTCATGGCCCCTGACAATCGTACGTCTGGCAACACAGATGAGGAAATACTCCCTCAGAGAGAGGCAGAATGCCTATATATCAGAGAGAGAGAGAGAGAGAGAGAGAGAGAGAGAGAGAGAGAGAGGAAGAGAGGGAGACAGAGAGGGGGGAGGGGAGAATATTAACATTAATAGTGATAATGACAAAATGATTAAGAGTATGCAGAGAATTGTAATACAGTTCACATATCCCCAGATGGTTTTGAATTAATTGAGTTTAGGTCTCATTTCTAAAAGCACTGTGCAAAAAAAAAGGTATATGAATCTAATACCCATGCTACCCAATCCCTTCAAGGTAATGCACCACAGTAATAAATCCATTAACTGCCATGATTATTTCATTAAGTCTTAATAAAGCCCGGAGAAATATATTTTGACTTTTCAAATTAAACCAGGGTTTTTACCTCCTGTAATTATTCATGTTCATGAAAATAACAGCCTGGTATGAGAATAAATTGCAGCTCTTCTGCTCAGACATTAGCATATGATGCACCAATAAAAATGGAAATTGCCAAGACTATGAAAGCAACACCGGTTTTCTTTGGTTTTTGTCATTGTTTACAAGTTTCGCCCGCTCGCAGCTGTGGTTCTATTATTTCAACTTTGAGGTACATAATGAAACAATAAAAATTTAATAGCTGCAGTTATATAGGGGTGGAAACGGGAAGATGGGCTAAGTGGAAAACAGAGAAGGGCTGTTGTAATTTGCATGTTTCAACAGGATAGCAGCTGACATTTAGCTATTTACCTTTCTCAGGGGATTAACCGTGGATTAGGCTCTAATCCAGCATAAAATATTATGTATCTCATCACCACAGCTCTGACTCTTAATTTGTTTCCAAAGTTTTGATTCCCTCCAAGGGAAAAGTTATCTTGCCACGACTTGAATGACAGGAAACTGATAGCGGGAACAACTGAGGAACAGTTCTGTCTCTATCTCAATTCCAAATAAATTCCCCTCTGTGCTTTTAAGGTCTTCTTAGCCAGATGAACAAAACATAACCTGCTGCAAAAAGAAGCAATGACATGGTGCAACCCAATCTACTCAAGAGTAATGGAAGCAACTTTGGATGTGTCGTTAAACTGGCCCATCCCTAACAGCCCGCCCCCCTCCTGCTCGTCCTCTGTCCTGACTTGCACCTCAGTTAGCCTCCCAGTCACTTCTCATTTCTGCCACCCCGAGCAGCTCTCATTCCTCTTCTCAAATTGTTCCATGAAATTGATATTGACAATTCAATTCCTCCACCACAGGCCTTCAATTTGCCTTTGACCCGGCACCGTTGTCATCCTTGCGTGCGTGTAAAATGAAACACCCACAAAACAGCAATTTCCAGCTCCAGCTCAGAGGAACAACAGCTACACTAACCCCTCTCCACCTTGATAATTATGCAAGTCATGCATTAATTATTTGCTATGTGTTCAGCTTTGATGCATATTTTTTCCGCTGCTGCAAAGTGGAGCACATGTGATTTTTGAACATTGTAATAAAAAGAGAAGTAAGCAAAGTGAATTATTAATCAAACAACGATTTGGACATTGATCATACCGGCTGCGCTCACACTGACACAGATCCTCCGTCTTTCATCCTGTTTCTCACACTTTGAAGACAGATTCTAGTGTCATGACGTGGTGATACAAGCCTCCATGTCCTTGTTTTCTGGGGTTTAAGGAAATGTACCAAACTGTACCGCACTTGGACAATTTAAGAACATTTTGAAGACCACAAAAAATTACTGTGTCGTGCTTGTGATTACCGTTAGGCTGTTTTTCCCCGTCGGCAGCTCATATTTACAGCATATCTGATATGACATGACTGCTACCCTGACATGGTATTTACTGTGCTCTACAAACATGAAAGACGAGTCAGTCAAGACTCATTTCAAAGCTAGTTGTTTACAGCCGAGTCCAGTCACAACAACTAAGATCAGCCGAGTATTTCTTATTTATAATGATCCTGACCACACTACTCCAGTCTATCTCATCATCTGGGTCAGTCTCCTGTCTCTCCCTCCACTCTGTGTATCTGTATTTCTTTTAAACTGCCTGTCTAGTTCTTTTTCCTCTTTTCTGTCCCTTTCTTTCTTCTGTCTGCATTGTTTTAAGGCTTCTTATCTCCGCTGCCTTTCAACTAGAAACACAAATGAATGTGCTTCATCGCCAAAACACAACCTGACACCTTTTGTGTGCTATCGCATCCCCTCCTCGCAGCTTTTATCATATCCTTGCCGTTGATTTTATTTTGACAAGAAGCCAGAGGAAGAGACAAGACAGCCTTATTTCCCCCCTCCTGCTTTTCTTCTCCAGACCGGGCCCTCTTTGTGTTTAATTATTGTCCCTGATAGCTCGGCTTTAATTAAAGCTTTGCATCTGACAAACCACACTAATGAAGTCAGGTCACAGAAACAAATGTAAAGTTCCCAAAGTAAGCCCGGGAGAAGAAGTGCTCTGTTTTCAGGGATATTTTACAGATCTCTGAGCGATACTGAGAGTGATAATCCTTAATAATAGCTGTCTTTTTCTACGTTCTATAATGTGTTGATACAACAGCATAGGTAATGGAAGCTTTATATTCTAACTTGATAATAGGCTCTATTGTTGAATAGACACGTCCATTTGAACAAAAACCAAACACCACACGGGCCCTGCTAGATTGACATGAATGTTGGGAAGTCCAATAAATGGTGAGTATCTGTTTAAGTTTCCAAGACAGACACAACACATATTGCTACAAATAAATTTTATAATGTACTGAAGCATCTTTCCTATGTTAAATGTACCCAATGATCTGTAACCAGAAAACAGTGATCTATAAAACTGAAATGTCAATCTCATGATGGCACTAAAAGAAAAGTCAGGTGATCACCAACAAGATCTTCAACCTAAACGATTCTGTCATCTAAAACTAAACATTAAGTTTCCCTTCAGCAGGAATGGTCAGAAATGTATTAGCCACAGTAACCTTTCAAACTGTTTTTTTTATTTTTTTAAGCATTCAACGTTCAAATAATTGGTTGTTCCAGTTTCTGCCCAAGGGTAAATGATTCCAGCTTTGTGTTGCATGGGGAAATAAAGCCCTGGCACAGAGTGCCTGCCTGCCATCTGCAGTCCAAGGACACGTACAGATATACAGTCTGACTTGATCACTTGCTTTTTCATTGCCACCTTCCTTTTCCTATCCAAATTAAGTAAACTCTGTCCACACGTTCCATTCATGACACAGCTATTGTTGGCCTTGAGTGACAGCACAATCTCACAGAAAATAGGGACAAATTCACCACGTTTCCTGAGGGAGTTTAGGATGAAGTAATAGCTGAAAAATGCACAAAAGTGACTGAATTGACTTGTGAGGGAAAAAATAATGAAAAAGGAATTGTGTCTTTTGCTTTCAGGTATTATTATGAATGCTTAAACTGTATTTTCTACCGTAGGTGTGAGGGGAATGTGTCGACCAAAAGTTGGTCCAGGAATATTTATGGCCAACAACAAGCACACATGTGCTGGCAATGCAATTTTTATGATAATGTAGAGTTGATATGTGTGACAGGCCTCATTATGCAAACTGGTTTGAATTCACCACCTCACCATCTGCGTCCCCAATTTCCTCTGTTTCCAAAATGATCATACACATGGGTCAGAGTTTACCTACAGGTCCACTCAATCTCAGAGCAAGTTTTTTTATATAGATCACAACCTTTCATGTGGCTTAGCCTCTTTCCGGCCCTGTTTAACAAATATGCAAAGGTATTTGCATCACAGAAACGTTATCTAGCCCTGACTTGAATGACAAGCAACTGATAGTGGGAACAACTGAGGAACACACTTTTTATGAGTGCTTTTTCGATCTTTATTTCCATTTATTCTTTGCTTTTAGGTTGGTTTAGTCAGATGAACAAAACACAACTGAGAGGATGGGGAAGTCAGCTTATTAGCAGATAGGGTTAATGAGTGTAGCTGTACCTACATAATCATTTAACTGAAGGGAGAGGAGCATTTTAACGCAACATTCCTTTGTTAAGTTTCAGGTCATAAAAGTCAATGTTTTACATTGTAAATCTTCTGTGAGCTGGCTGGATCTCGATAAGGATGCAGAGCTATTCCAGGACCAACACACATCTGCATAAACACCATAAATAAAAGTTTACCAGTAGGTGCCCAGCTCTGGTTGGCTGCTGGGTCCCAAATTGCCCACTTGCAAAGTTCAACCTATTGTCAGGATTTGGCCAAAACTGGGAGTCCAGCACTGCTCATTACATCTGGTTTCTTTCAAGAAGAGAGTTTTCTGTAAAAGCCAAGTATAGATTAAAGAACCGGGCAGAGCAGGGAGGCTTTAAGGGCCCACGCTCTAACAACCTTTTATGGGAAGTGGGTATGCCTCTTTCAGGCCCTGTTTTGCGCATATGCAAAGGTAAAACTTGGAGCCCTGGTCAGAAACCTTTCTACTGAGAGAGAAAGAAAGACAGATCAACAGTAGGCAAAAGACAGATTGTTCAGATAGAGCAAAGCGCTAAAGAACATGACACAAAACAGATTCTTCCACAGTTTGTCAGTGAACCAGTCAAGCGCCAGTGATTCAGAAATCCAACAGACCATCCAGGAAATCCATCGTCCGACAGACGGACACACCAAAGATCAGCCTGCCAGCCATCTTTTTGCCTTGTCAGGCAGTCATTCACTCCAGTCCATCAGTCAGCAGGCCCAACAGCCAGCCAATCAAACACCTAGCCAGTCAGACAGACAGCAGGTCAGTCAGTCAAGTCATCCAGTGAGGTAAGAGTGTGGGAAGCACCATCCACGCCGGGCTGAGAATTCTGCCTAATGGTGCTATCTTTGCGCCCCAGCCTGTCTGCTTTACCTTCAAAGCTGCTGCACTGCTCGTTCAAATCCATTTTCTCGCTCCTGTCTCCTCTCTCTTCCTTTCAAGCCTTCATGAAGCAGCTGTGCCATTCAAATCCTGTGCACACAGTACATTCCCTGTCTGTGCATGTCTCGTTCGGATTTTCTCAGGTTCATTTATTTCATGTCTTTCCGTTAGTCTCCTGGTAGTATCAATGCTTACAGTATTTTATTGTTTGTGTCACTATGTATGTGTCTCGGGCTTGCTCACTCTCCCTGGTTTGCATTGTCTCATATCTTTTTTTTTTTCATCAATGAGTGTTCATGACTGTTTGTATACAGAGCATGAAGAAATGCTCTTTCCAAAGAAAGAATAGCTACCCACAAAAGTAAATCATAAAATTAAGAAATACATTAGGCATGTTTTAAAAGGAACCCAACCTCTAACTCAAATCAAGTAACTAAAAATAAGTAATAACATTAAATACCAGCAATACATTGATGTTTATTACTGACAAAAATACCAAACTTGACTGACATTATGCCTGCTTTTCTTTTACTCCCTCTCTCTCCAGCCCACTCAATCCTCCATCTCCGCTCAACGTATCCTTTCTGGAGAGAATTCAATGTACAGGAGAAAAGCCAGAGAGACAGTTTTGTTTAAAGTGTACGTACAGTAAAATCTGTTGCTGTCTACCAGACATACTCCCACAGGGAGAGCAGACCAGAAAGGACGCTTTCAGCTGCGGAGTGCTTTCAGCCACTCGCTGTGTTCTGTGTAAGGTGGGTGGATTTTACCGATATAAACTGTTGGACAAGTGGAGCGTCATGGGAGAGCGCAGTGTTCCAGACAGGGAAGTTTTAGCTTCAGCTGCATCAACATCCAGGCATGTCTATGTTGAACATAATGGTGAGGACGTCTTATGGGTCTGTTCACCCTCATGAGAAAGAACAGAAACATGTTTCCGACCAAATATCTCCTGTTTTCGTCGCCAATAAAATAAGAAAAAGAGTATCAAAGTGTGAAGTCCTCCACCTAGGCTTTGTCCTATCTCCCAATGTTAACGTGTGAAAAATAACTCGTGGTTCTCAAAATATAAGAAATACAATTTAAATAGCAAAACATTTATTCCAAAACCATGGCCAAGTTACTGTGGATGCTCAATAAAACTTGCTGTCAAACTGAGTCTTTGGAAATAGTTTCCAAGGAAAAATTATCCCAATAAACTTGTGTTTTAAGGTCCTCAATGGACTATTAAACATCTCCAATTTCCTTAATTGACTTACCCACTCAAATGTAACCTTCCTCATTTACACGTCGCCCGCTCAGTGATTTCCTAAAGTTCAGAGAATAACTTTTAGCAGCCACCAGAGACGAGCAGCACAGGGAGTAATGTATAGCAAAGAGCTGCGGGGGGTCAATGTGGCTATCTTTGGCCTAACCAGTGCAGCGCTGCGGTTTCTCTGGCTGCTTGTTCGCCCTTAATCCAAAATATGGATGTTGTTTGGACTTGTTAGATTACAGTGGCCCCAGTGAGGGTCTGTTCCAGTCTGATGTTCCTGCTGCGTCCCTGGATGACGCTCAGCATGCTTAGTTGTGTTCTCATAAACTCAACCCAGAGGCATGCCCAAGGCAATTCTCCTCCCAACTTGTGAGCGACTGAACGAGCGAGAGAACAAACTGCAGACAGCCTGCTTCATAATGCACCATGCCTGTTCTTTTACTTCTATCTCTGTGAGGACCAAATAAGTTTTAAACCATAATTGTGATGACATCTTTGGAAAGAAATATCTTGTTGGGTCTTTACAGTTTCAAAGGGCTGTTTGAGGGTTACAACTTGATTTCAGCATTTACATGAGATTAAAGTTTTGCGTTTAAAGGGTGAAAGATGACAAACTATGACTGTTTAGATCTGACGTGTAGTCTGCAATGTCTCTCGGCCAAGTCTTGGCAAGAATTTAAGACTTTAATTTCCTAATCTGACACAGCGAGGAGCTCTATGTAGTCTGATGCTGGCACACGTTTTGAGATATCTGTCTTGGATATTTTGTGGAATTTGCTTGTGGTGGTCATAGTACTAAAAACAATATATTTTACTGATTTAACAAGAATGTGTTAGAACAGACTAATCTGCCAAGCACATGTTTTACTTTCTGTACCTAGGTGTTCCTCGTTCCTCTTGTATTCAGACAGATTTCCAGGCCTCCTGGCCCTGGACGGACCAGTCACAACCATTTATCTAATATGGGGCAGGTGTGATATAATGACTGGTGTTCAGCACAATGCATCAGGGTCAGGAAACTCAGGAACAAAATCATGTCATTTTAAATCTTTTCAGAAAGATGTGTTCAGCTGTAGTTTTTGAGTTTTTTCGACCAGACTGGTATTTCCCTGCTTGTAAATGGTCCAAGCACCTAAGACACCTATGACTATAGTTCTATCCAACATGATCTCCAACCTAAATGACAGAATAGACCATTTTTCAACAACGACTCATATGAGCTTTTGTCAAAAGCGACTCTTGGTACTGCAGAGCGGAGTGCTGGGAAAAACTTAATCTCCAACCTAAACAACAAAAAAGACCGTCAATACCACCTACAACAACACATATGAACTTCTGTCAAATGAGCACTTTGAAGTTGTGGTTCACTGAGCTAGGTTTAGGGCAAAAAATGTCCTGGTTAGGCGTTATAAAAGTAAATAAATGTCTGTAATTGCTGGAATTAAAGTAGTTACAAGGGTGATGTGACTACCATAAGTGACATAAAAAAAACATGTTACATTACATAAAAATGTAAGTTACAAAATGTAAGTTCCATTAAAAAAAAAAAAAGTGATTCACAAAACATGAGCCATGGAAGTTAAGCAAACAGGACAGTCTGAAACGTAAATATGAGTCGTAATTTGCTTCCTATATTGTTGTTTTTAAAGTGGGACCAGTCTGTTCTATCCAGAGACATTTTGGTCTTTGTCCACTGATAACATAACTTGAAAATCCAAAATTAACTAAAGAGTTCCAGACAAATTTGCAAATGATTCTTGTGGTAACAGATCAGGAATTTTTCAAAAAAAATGTTCTGGTTTCTCTCAATAATCCTCAGCTTTCACTCTGAAGAGTTTTCATTCAGTCTTCTGCTTATTTATACTTGTCGAGTTCTGCCCTTACACATAAGGAGGCATGTGTACCTTGTAGTACAAGTATGTAATTATATAGATTCTGTAGTGTGGATGTGAATGCATGAATCCAAATGGACATAGTGTACCAGCCACATACCAGCCTCCTTCACAGACTTTCCTGTGCATGTGCGTGTCCACGTGTGCTATACCTCTGTGTCTTAATTACTTTTATAATCCATGCAGAAGCTCTCCCCTCCAGCTCCACGCAGCAGGTATGTTGAAGTAACAGCCCTCGATGGGAGCTGCACTTCCTCGCCCAGGAGGGAGCCAGCAAGAGGAAGAAATTGAAAGAGCGAGAGAAATACACAAGAAGAGAAAGAGAGGGTGGAATAGAAGAGGGATTGTTGCATGAATTCATTCCTCAATTTTAATGCTGCCTTTCAGTCATTCCAACAGGTTAACCCAACCGGGGTTTGAATATCTTTTTCATGCTTGACCTTTACATGGAAATGAGAGATGAGGATAAGGGGGGAAGACGATGATGAAGAGATGGTGAAGAGAGACGTTTTTAACCTTTATTTAATCAGGCAAGTTGAAAGAAACACATCTCCTCTGCAAACCCCGCACTGCCTTGCCCTCAATCCCAGAAGAGAAGGATGAGGAGATTTCTTCCAAAGTACAACAGCACTCTGTTAAGATCAATAACTAATCCATTATGAATTGCTGCTATTTGTTTGCAGTGTTACCAGAAGGAAGGAATGGTTGGACATATGCACACATTCACACATGGAAGCTGTCCAGTGGAAGTGCCATCCTCTTCTTTGTTGGCAACTGGAGCAGCTCAGGGCCCACTCCCTGGCTCAGAACTCGCTTATTCATGAGTATAATGAAATGCTGCACAGTTTGGTGTTGACATATGCCGGAAACTGACAGATTTACTTGATAACTGCCAATTTCAAGGGTCAGTTTACCAAAATGCCACATGGCCCAGAGGTATCTATGACTGCCCTCAACAGGAAATTGATACACTGGTAACATTTTCTTTTCTGCCATCTAAACCTCACCACACAGACTGACAATGTGTCACCCATCACAGTTCCTTGATTGCCTCTATCAACTATTGATAGGATAGGGAAGTCAGCTTACTAGAAGATAGGGTTAATGAAATAAATAATATAATCATGTAACTGAAGGGAGAGGAGCATTTCAAGGCAACATTCCTTTGTTAAGTTTCAGGTCATAAAAGTCAATGTTTTACATTGTAAATCTTCTGTGAGCTGGCTAGATCTAGTTAAGGACACAGAGCTATTCCAGGGCCAACACACATCTGTATAAACACCATAGATTTTGTAATGGCGACTGGGTCAGCACAAATTGCCCACTTGCAAAGCCCAACCTATTGTCGGGGGTTTGGCCAAAATCCAGAAGAAAACTGTGGAAAGAGAAATTGTTCTCAACTCTGTGTTGTGCTCTGGCATGGTCACTGCAGAGTCCAGCTGCTCATTACATCTGGTTAATATTCTTTCAATAAATGGTCAACTTTACTTAGTTGTTTTGAGTTTTCTGTAAAAGCCAAGTATAGATTAAAGAACCGGGCAGAGCAGGGAGGCTTTAAGGGCCTCAGCTCTAACAGTATACTTCACACATTATCCCTATTGTACTTAATCACTGCTGTACTATTATTATTTAATTATATTATATCCACCAATCCAAGTGACATGAAGGGAATACACCGTTTATCATGAAAAGAAACTTTGAATTCTCAGAGAATTGAATTAATCATCAGGTACAATTGTTTCTATTAGAGAAACAGACAACCATTGACACTCTCATTCACTCCTACGGGCAATTCAGAGTCACCATTTAAAACAAAGCTGCATTTAATTGGACGATGGGAGGAAGCTGGAGAACCCAGACAGAACCCACGCTGAACATTCAAACTCAAGTGCTAACCGCTACAACATTGTGTAGCCATTTAGGTAATTAAAAAAATAATGTTTTTACCTGGAAATATCTGTTTCCACTAAACTATTTCCTGAAGTATCATAGAAAGGAAAGACAAGACAAAATATCAAAGACTCGAGGTTCGCACCATTGTCATCTGACTACCTACCGTGTAAGAACAGGATTCTTACAATAGTATACAATCAACCCGTCAGCAAAATCATCACTATGACAGAAACTAAAGCAGCTTGCACCGTTCCCTACAAACTGTCACAAATCAAGTCTTCCAGGGACAGAGGAATCAAAGTGATGGCTTTGGTCTGTCGCACAACCGTAGATAACAGTCCAAATCATCGGGAAGAAGAGGGCACATACAATCAAATCAGCAGGTGCATGCACAGCGAGACAGCAGCTCCGTCATACACACAGAAAGTAGAGACATAGCCACGTTTAGATACGCTGGGAAACACAGAGACACGATGGGGCGCAGGTTGAGAGTCATCAGTCACTGTAATTGCATTTAAAGAGACTGAGGTGTTTTGTCTTGTCCTGCTAAACGTGTGGCAGCGGCAAATGCAAACACATCATTCTTCACGCGACTGCATGTGTCTGAGATGAATTACGAGGAGAGGAAGTGGCTTTATAGAGAGGAAGTGGAGGTTTTTAGGTATGTGGTGTTTTAAGCTTTATTTAATTCTCTCAATATACCTACACTGTGTCTTCTGTTTTTGGACACATAACAGTTCCTTTGTGCTGTCGCTTCACATCTCTGTTTTGATTGTGTGAAAGATTTTATACGGATCTAAAAATGTAATAACTTCTCTGGTTTTGTTTTGTGTAATGTTTTCTTATTTGAGCCTTCAGCCTCCATTTGTATTTCAATATTTTAGTATCGTCTTTGATTCAGCTGTAAAATTTGACAAATAAACAAAAGCTCGTAAGAAATAACTGGTCTAATCTAGAGCCTGTTGTAAAATTGAAATCTTGTCTCATTAAGAGATGTGGTGGGTGTTCCTTTTTATACACCTTTATATCTTCTTGTCTTAAATTTTGTAGCCCTTTGAATGAGTTAATATATTCAGTATTTTTTTGCTGAGTGAACAAGCTGCACCACCTGTGTTGAGGTCAATGAGATGAAGGTTGTCCTTCACAGTTACTGGTATTTAATCAGACTGGTTTCCCGTCAACAAATGTCAATGTAGGCAGAAAAATAACAACAAACAGCGGACTTTCACACAGGGTTCATGTCTCATGTGAAAACAAAAGTAAACAATTTTTTCATGTAACTTTTACGTGAATTACTTGACTCATGATTTTGAGCATAACATTTTTTGCATAACTTACATAACTAACTTACTTGCTAACTTTTTAACTACATAACTTTTGTTATGTAACTTCCAGGACTCACATTTTGTGAATCACATTTTTCTTTTATTACCTTTTTTATGTAAATACTTCACTTCCTGCATTTCTATACATTTATTTACTGCTTAAACTGTCTTTTATAATGTCTAACCAGGATGTTTTTTCCCCTAAAAATAGGTCGGTTGCATAAATTCACAGCCTTTTTTCCAACCCCCAAACCCCCGGGGTTAGCATCCCATGAGAAAACAAAAGTAAAAGATTTTGAACATTTCTTACGTTTTTAGCTTAAGTGCCGGTAGTCAAATCACCCTCACCCTACTTCACTTCTGGCATTTACGTACGTATTATATATTATTTATTTATTACATTTTTAAACTGTCTTTTATAACACCTAACCAGGACATTTTTTGCCTAGGTCAGTGGTTTTGTAGCATAAATTCACTGTTTTACAATCGTGAACCTGCGTTATTGGTATTTGTGCAGCTTTAGACGTGGAGAGAGAGAAACCTGGTGTGCATCAGAGAAGTGTGTGTGCATGCAAATGCATTTGTGTGAACGACAGAGCAAAAAAGAGACAGCGAACGATAAGCAGACACAGATGAAGAGAGACAAATAGAGAGGAACCAGATCAGCTAAAGACGGGTGAAGTGGAAACTCAACATGACCTCCAAAAGCAGAAGTGAAATGACCAGCAGGAAATCAGCCTGAGAGAGAGCAGAGTGCATCAGACTGAAGCTGGGCTGTGAGCTGCAGAGTCTCTTGTAGTTTGCTTATTGGTAGATTGAGGACATTGACAGAAAATGTATCTAAGTAGAAGCTGCCAGATTCCCATCTGCAGCAGCACAAACAGAATTATGGATGCTGGACCATGTCTTCATCTTCTGACTGAAGCAATCCACCAACATTGGTGTTTACAGAAATATCCTCACCGTCAAATGTGCATCAGTTGTTTGAAGGTGAAAATCTTACCAGGATTGATAATTTAATCAGTTCTTACATCTCCTTTGAAAGGTGTATTTTAGTTTTCTATTTAGAGTTTTTTTTAAGCATACTTTCTCTTTCACACAAAGTAATTTAAAAAACTGTTTTCGATGTCCTTCCCTTTGGTGTGCTGAGAAAAGAAATAAGGCCATGGTCTTTTCTGTATTTGAGCTCTTCCAGCTGATGCACTGCTTTTATACGCTGCCTGTCTTTCATTTTGTGCCCTCATACTCACAAAGAACATTACCAAGATCTGAGAGGAGGAACATTTACAGTTTGTCAGTGAGTCGCCAGTAAGATATTTTTAATCTGTTTTATTCATTTCATTGAAACTTCTTGGTTACAAATACAGCCTACACTTCAAAATAAAAGACAAAAAATTTTATTTTCCAGAAATTTGCTGTATTATTTTACAGGGTTTTAAAGTATTAGTGGTCTTCAATGTTAAATTACAGTGAGTTCTATGTA
>CAFUXE010001139.1:143200-179067 GCA_903364295.1 Serranus cabrilla
AATACAAATAATATTACTGAATGTAATTTAATGTATAAAAATGTAAAAAGATATTGTTAAAAAAAACAGCAAAAAGTCTGCCAGCAACAGTTGGCAAACACTTACCACATAATTAAATAAGCAAATAATTATTGTACAGATATATGGCTTAGAAATACATATATTTTCTGTATATTACCTGTATTTTTGAATAAATTATCTGTAAAATAGCATTTTTTTTTACTGTTATTTGACAGGAAGTGCAACTTTTGCTGGCAGACTTTCTTTTTACAGTGTACTATTAAGAATCTTTTTATTAATATTCCAAAAAATTAGACACTGTGCACCCGGCTCCCAGATGGCCACATCCATTCATGAAAGCTGCATAATGGATCTCTTTGGGCAGTTCATATGTGATGCTGTGTTCATCTTTGGCGTGTCGGCTCATTACCATTAAAAACGTAGCCATCAGTGTCTGAGTTGACCTGCTTGACCTTTATAAAAATTGTATGTTCCTCTGATTAAAACAGGAAGAATGTCTGCTGTTTAAATACCAGAAGTGCAGCGTGTCTATTAAAGCGAACACATTCAAATGATTACCTGTCACTCTGCTAAGCCCGGCTTTTACCCATCTGCTTTGATGATCTCTCCAGACCTTGTGCATAAATCCTATGACTCATCTTCATTATGTTGTTCTGCAGAAGCGTTCTAATGACTCAGAGTGCAGCGCTCTCTTGCAAATTCTTAAAAGCAATGTTAAATACTATTGTTCTTATAGCATGCATTTAAAAAGAACTGTTTTGCATCAGGAAATAGGGGGACATTGCAGTGCACTTGGTGCATTCTGCAACATAATGGGTGCCAAGAAGGTTCAGGGAATAATGTGAGAGTGGACAAGCTTTGATTTACAGATTCATAACCTGAAGGTAGGAGGAGGTTGTGTTTCCATGGTTGGGGGTGTGATGTGCATAAGAAACCGAATGAAGCACCCATGCACTGCTGAAGTCAAGGCCACATTGTGACATAGGCCACATTTGAGGCTACGCTGAGAGAAAGAGAACCGTCATGCTCTGCTGTTCTAGTGATCTCAAACCTTTTCAGCTTCATTTTGTTTTTAATCTCATGCCAACGTGGTAGCTTTGAACTGAAGTTAATTTAATTGGGAAGTGACTGCAGGAGAGCAAGGTGCAGAGAGAGACGGACGAGCAGGGCACCTTCAGGTTTCCGAGAGCAAAATTAAAACTTGTTAAGCTAACAGGAAATGACTTTGACACCAGTTTGGAAGCCAAAGTCATTAAAGCTGCTGTCAGAATGAGACTGAGAAAGCGATGAAACAAAGAATGTGCAGCAAAAAAAATGGGTGAAAACAGGAAATGTAATGGTTAGAGAACTAAAGTCAGACTTTTTAATGAAGCAGATTGGATCCATCTGACACTACTCCACTGTTTAATCGTACAGAAATCTATCAGTGTTTGATGAAACATGAGATCTCTAGAGACTGGAAGACATTTGAATAATTTAAAGATTGCATACAACATAATTACATTTAAATTAAATCATAATTTAACAAGGTTAAGAGTCAAATATCAGCACATGCTGAACAGCTGAGGCTGATGGGATTGGAGACATTCTGACCTGCTGTTGTTGCTGGATGAAACCAAAATGACCAGATTATTTGAAAGCACATGTCGGCCTCCTGACATCCAGGGTTTCAGGGTTGAACTTGGGTTTTAATATCCACCCGTGTTGACAGCTGAATGCTCTCGGTAAATGCTCGAGAGTTTCAGTTAAACTCTCTGAACCAAAAGCTGTTTCAGGCTATTTTTGCTATTTTTACATTTTACTCACTGTGCCCTTGTATTTCACTGCAATATATCAATCTATATAAGTCCTGCATCTCCAAGGAATCAGCACAACCATGGCAACTCCAACATGTCTTTGTGTAGCATAACATAGTTAAAAAGACATAAATAATAAAGGAGAAAGTTGAAGTTGATTTGCTCTGATAAACTGAAATTTTATATAATGGAATTTATAAACACAACACTTTTCCAAATGGCCACAAGTGCCATCCAACTTCTCCTGTCCTCTCCTCTCTAGTCTGTGTAAACAGATTTTCAGTTAACATTTGTCACATGACCGTTCATTTCAGCAGGATCAATAATAGCTTCACAGTGTCTCTGAGAAGCAGAATATAATGTTTTTAACAGGTAAACGGTTTATTTTTGGCAACTTTTTTAAATGAAATATAGAATTTAATGATTTTGACAGAATTATCACAATTTCACTTTTTTATCCAATCCGTTCAAGGACTGTCGGAAAGTTTAAGATAATGCCTGTTTTTACCGTTTCTTTCATGTGTATTTTTGGCAAACTTAAAGAAAATATGTTGGTGGGGTTCATAGGGTTAAGAGCTTAATAATTCTTGACACGTAACAACAAGCACAAGTGTCACAATGTGCGCCATATCCAGCAAACACCACCATTCGTGAAACCTGTATATGTCCTGTTGGCCTGCTGATCCCAGCACGCAGCGAGGCTTTCGGTCAGATTGTGCTATGATGGTGTTGCCCACCCTGTGGTCTGATTGAGGTCAAGGCTGGTTGTTAGCTTGCACACTGAATGGTCACCTAGAAACAAGGTCACAATAGAGATGGACTGAACATGTGAAATAAGCACAGTGGGGAGTTTCTAGTGGTTTTGGACCATTTTAGATCATCTGAGTTTTTCTCTGTTTTTTTTTCTCATGAACAGCCCACTGTACTTCATGGTGGCTCCCAGATTCACTGCTCCTCCCTTTCTGTTTTTCTCTGCAGCTTCCTTCTTCTTGGCCTTTTTCCTTATCCAGCATCCATAATTACCCCCCTGTCAGCATCTTATTCTCACAATTCATGACTTCCTTTTCTCCTCCTCGCTTCTTTTTCTTTCATTTTCTTAAAGCATAAGAAAAACACTTTTTATCTCAGCTTTAATTTAGGTGACTCTACCTCTCCCTTTTCCTTTTCTCCCTCCTCTAGCACCTCCCTCTCTCCTCACATCTTGACCCTGTGATTCACTACGCCTTCTCCTCTCCTTTCCCTTCTTCCTTTCATCCCTCGGCTTCTTCTATGAGAGTCTCTTCTCTCACTTTCTTGGCCCCGAGATTCGTGACACCTCCTCGGTTCTGTTGTTTCCTCCTCCTCTTTCTAAATTTCTCTCTTTTCTCCACAGCTCCTCAAAAAAAAACTTTCTTCTCTCTCTGCTTTCTTTTCCTTCATCTCTCCTCCCATTTGGGCATCAAAAGCTGCTGTGCTATCAAACAACAGTGACCCTTTTTGGTTTCTGTTGTGTGACTGGTTTTGCATTCTAGTCTGTTTTCTCCCTTGTGCTCCTCATGTGAAGTCCATCTCCAAAAACTACTTTTTTGCTTTATTTTGATAGTCACAGATAGAGGAAAAAGGGGTGGCATGCAGCAAAGGGTCCTCGGCCAGATTGAAACCAGGCCACTGCAGTAAGGACTCAGCATTAATGGTTTGTGCTCCACCGATGAGGCACCAGGACACGACTTGAATGGACTCTTAATCAGGCCTCAGCAGCCCAGATGCTGCTGTACAGATGTGTTCTGAGCTGGATGCAGCTCTGCGACTCCTGAGGAGAAACTGACCATCCGGGAGCGAATGAACAGCTGCTCCTGCAGTAACATGAGTCAGACCAGACTGGACTGAAGTATGCTGCTCAGGCCTGGCAGACCCTGAACGCCACACATGCATCTGACAGCAACATTAGTATGGAGATCTTTGAAGAACCAGTCCCTCTGCCAGAGTGATGCTGCTGGGTTTTATTTGACAGATTGCACTGATACTCCAGGTCATAATGCTCGATTTGGAATTCAAAACTCAGATCTGAAATTTTTGTTTGGCTGTTTGCAACATTATTTTTTAAATGAGGCCTGTAGCAGACTCCAGTGTGAACCATCACGGCCCTGAACTGACCCGAATGCTCCAAAAAACAATAACAAAGACGTCACAATTAGCACAATGTGTACAGGAGCAAACATGGAGGCTGCTGAAGTCACAGTTACATTCTCAAGTTGTTGTGCAGTGGAAGCTGCCAAAGACCCGTTATGATACAACCCCTCAAGTCCAGCTTGAATCTAAAAGCTCACTGTCCTTCCACTGATTACCTCCATTGCAGCAGTTTGTAATCAATTCAATTCATTTCAATTTTACGTATATAGCGCCAGATCACAACATGAGTAATCTCAAGGCACGTTTCATGAAGACCTTACTCTTTAAAGTAGGTATTTACAGAGAGAAACCCAACAAATCGCCATGTCCGAGTGACTTCTGCTCCCGCCAGCGTAGGATTGGGAAATTGTTGCTCCCGAGTTACGTAATGTTGCATGAATAACAATAAGACTGTTCAAACTGAATCTGCATTGGAAAACAGCGGACCTGTATCTGATTTAGGACCACACATGAAAGGGAAAAATCGGATTCCATGTGATTTGTTCAGTCTGAATGTAACCTTTACAGCGTCCCAGATGACCTGAAGTTGCCATCACTCGGTTGTGTTTGTGGAGAATCCTGCTCTGGTTGACCAATGGGATGATGACCAAGACAGAGCGGTGTGGTGGCAGGGGAAAGAGGGGCTCCTCCACTTTGTACTGACCTAGTTTCTCTTCTGGGGAGAAACAGTTGCATCATAGTTGCAGTAAGATGTCACACCAAAGCTCTGTGGCAGGCAATACAAAGTCAAGGTGGACTGAGGGTTTTTTGGCCCATACCTTTCTCCTTTATGAGGCAACCAGTGACAGGTAGATAGCCACCCCTCAGTGGAGGACTACACATGAAATAATACAGAGACACAGCTGCTGACTTCACTGAATTCAAAGCAACTGAAGATTGAGTAAAACTAATCACCTTGCAAATGCTTTCAGGTGAAAACTAATTAATTGGCGCCAATAATGAAGTGTTTTGACTACATTTTTTAACTGTCAGCATGTTTTTGCATGTGCCTGAGTGTCTACAGTAGATAGATGATAAGAAATGAGAGGAAAAAAAGTTGGGAAGGGACTTGCAACATAGGTCAAACGTCAGATTCAAAAGAATGTTGCAATTTATGGTTGGTGCCTTAAAACCAGGCGGCTGCCTCCCAGTCTGAGCAGTGAAGCAAACATGGAAGTGCCTTCAGCCTGCATTCTTTCAACAATCCAAAAGAAGTCTGGTCCTCTGTCTCAATACAAAGTGAGACGACAAGAAAGATTCTTGTAAACATTATAGTCTCAACCACTGTGTTAACTGCGTAAAAAAAGGTGCCATTTAGAGGAAAAGAAGCTTATTATTCAGGGCGTGGCAAACTTTGATTGACAGGTTGCTAACAAGGCGAGCTGTCAATCAGGATAGAAGCAAAACAATGCAAATCCACAGGGACAGTATACATGTAAACAGCTGTGAACCTGTTTGCTGTGTTTTTGTCTCTTTTGACCCTTTCACAATTTTCATTTCATGAACGTTTATTTGAACATTTTGTTCATTTAAAAATGTCTTGTTCAATGTGCAGTTGGACTAAAAAACACTACAAGGAGTCGGCTGTTCAGTTTTTCCAGGAAAAATGTTCCTACATTTTGTTTTAGCGATATAGTTTATTTTTAGAAACACCCGACCTCGCGCCTCCCCAGTCCAACAATGGTCTCTCCTGGCTTCAAAAATCAAAGATGTCGATGGACGTAACACCGAACTCCATGCTTCAAACTGCCGATCCTCAAACCAACAGGTGACGTCACTGTGACTATGTCCATTATTTATATATAGGCTATGCTTAAAACCACCATTCCACCACTATGCCACCGTTCACACATGCATCACACCTGGACTTCCTCATCCTTTCCACAGACTGACATCCCGGCTCCTTATCGGCCGGCGTCCCCTGTGAGAAGGTCAGCCGAGATGTTTACGGCTGCTGACAGACTTAAAGACAAATCCTCTCATTACATTTTTCATTTTACCTCCAAAAGACACAGCAAGGATTTGTTCAGGATTAATTAATTGTCCATTACGGACAGCTAGATCAAGAGCAGATAGGGGGTGGGTAATTACAGGAGATGAACTGTTGGCCCTGAGCTCACTGACTGTTTGGTGTGTTTGCTTGTGTGGGTGTGAAAGGTACAGTATGTGGAAGATGGTTGTGAATAAACATGTACTCTCTATGTGGGGAAATACTTTTCCTTTCAAGAGAAAATCTATTTTGCCTTCTTTGGTGGTGTTGCTTAGAATTTATATATAATAAAGACTTTCTTCCTGGCATCCTCAGGCACTAACACAGGCACGGACTGCCGCTGTGGTCTGAGAGGTGTCAGGCTGAACAATAAGGAGCTGTCTCTAAAAGGAAAAGGACATAAGACAGGTCAGTGGGGAGACAGTGTGTGTGTGTGAAGAGGGAATGATGGAGAGTGGGACTGAGCGACAGAGTAAGATGAGAGCAAACAAGTGGAACTGAGAAGCTGTGAAGTGGTCCTGAAGATTACTCACCCTGACACCTCTCTACCTTCCCCCCACATGTCCTACATATTCATCCTTTCCTTCCTTCTGCATTTATCCCTGACTTCAGACTGACACTCTTTTGCTTCCTTTCTTCTGTGTTCTTGTTTTTTTCCAGTTAAATCAACTAAAACACCAATAATCAAAGTGGTATGCGAGCGCTGCGATGAATAAATTTTGTGTCTGCAATTGTGTTTGTGCATGCAAGATATATGCTGGCATATGCATGGCTGAGTATTTGTATTAGTCGACATGTGTTTTTGGCTGCCTGCACATATGTAAACAAATGAAGTCCTGCATAACTATGAACAGAATCGTAAAAAAAAATATGCAATATGGAATATACTTCAACCTGTCTAAACTTATTACATGTTTACAATACTTAGAGTTAGGTCAAGGAAGGTCAGTTTGGGTTTAAAAGTTGATATGTTTATACACAGCAGAGTCCAGCTGCTGCAGAGTTATGCAGGTACGTAGAGCGTAAAGCCCGCTCTGCACGTTCTATTGCCATTTTGGATAAGCACTGAAATATCTCACATATCCAATTTCTCTTACACCTTGCTGGCATGCAGCAGTGGGAATGAGTGAATAATTTAAAGAGCGAAAACAAATAAACAACAGCAAGTGGTTTCATTAATAATAACTCAGCTCTGTTGCCACTTTGGGTTTAAAAGAATAATCCCTTTCCAGCTATAAAATATTTCTAGGTGGACCACAAACAAGTATTTTGCACAGACTGGTGTGAAGTTTGGACAAGTTGTCCACATCCTGTCCAAACCTTCCCATTACAACAGACTCTTCTCTCCACAAATGTACAAAAACACTAGAGGACGTCGAACGAATTATAGGAAAGTATTAAAGACGGATGTGATGCAGTTTCAGCTATCAAGCATATCTAAATTGCTTGACTAATTTCAATGTACTTTGTCATAAGCTAGACAGTTGTATAATATGTTGAAAGTGATATATTTTTTTAAGTCCTCCATTAAAAGACACTCACTATTAAATGACTCAGATGAGACGAGACCAAAAAACCTAATCAGGAGATCCCTAATTATCCTGTCTCAAAGTGTGTGCACGCAAAGAAAAAAAAGTGTGTTTGACTGATGATAATTGTTGATTATGATCTTAATAAAGAACAAAAATGAGCTGGAAAACTTTGGAACTCATCTAATTGCCAAAATAGCCTAACAAAGTTGGGATGAACCTTGGCACTCACACAGGAGACAGTGTGAGGTCATAATGTGTGTGTATGTGTGTGTGTTTGGAGATTTACATCTTAGCCATGTGGGAGCTTCATCATCAGTTGTGATTTGCATTTCTTTCCGCCAGTCATCATGAATATGTTGAGACACAGGTTGACTGAGACATATATGATGTATTTATAGTATTTAAAGCTTCTGCACACATTTCTAATCATGTATTCATCCCATCATATAATCCATGCACACCTGTATACATGCCAGTCTCTGAATAAATGAACTATAATTCTGACACGTTGGAGAAATCACAAACCATCCTGGAATTTGGAATACTGCAATTCCACTAATTTGTTCAAATTCATACTAATCAGTAGACACAAGAACGTACAAAATACCAGCAGCTTCCAAAGGAAATGGCTGAGTGAACAAATGCATTGTGATTCTGGCCAGTTTTCGTTGGCTTGGTTGGACGATTCTGTGCCAAAACAGAATAAAAAGGCAAAGTCATCTTTCTGCTTGAATTCCAAGCGGCTCAGCAGTGAACAGAGATAAAATGGAGATGAATACAGAACACAGTGATTTGTAGTTCCAACCTACTGTTTTTGTCTACATTTGTTTATGCTGTTATCATTTATAATGAATCTGTGCTCTGAGTATAAGGTGTAGAATGTGCACTTTATGTATACATGGAAACCAAAGCCATTAATCTAAACAAAAAGGATTTGCAAATCAATGCTTTCTGTTTTTATTTGCATTTTTCCACAGCATCCCGACTGTTTTTGAATCAGGGTTGGAGTACCAAGGCTAGGAACTACGCCCAGTTAATGTAGTCAGCTTCTTCATATTACGTCAACTGTGTTGATTCCTAAGAAATAACTTAACACCCTTAAAAATATTACTGTGACACCAGATTTCTGAATGGTGAATGGTTTCAGGGTCATTATATATATCACTGTGTGTTTGGATGTCATCTTGCTCATATTTACCTCCACCAAGGCCATGGGCCAGGGAGGAGGTTGTGTGATTACCAGCGCTTGTCTGTCTGTGTACAAAATAACTCAAAAAGTTCTGCATGGATTTGGATTACATTTTTCGGACAACGTGTGTATTGGGACAAAGAACAGGTGATTAGATTTTGGTGGTGATTGGTGATCCAGAACACCATCTGGAATTTATATTGCAAATTTATAATATTGCGTCAGTGACCCTATTGCCTTGACTAACTGCCACCATCTAGTGGATGAAATATTTCAATGCCAGTGTCCCAAAATACATGCTTTCAATATAATCCTTCAAGTGTGCAATTTGGTGTTGTCCAACCGACCCTATTGCCTTGGAGGAGGTCTGCGCTCTCCTAGTGCTGTTCAAGTTCTAATATGTGGTTGCAATTGTTTCTATAGAATGTAGATTACCCGACTGGTGCAGTTGAACGTGAATATGAGTAGTAAAAATTAGAAGTCAACCAAAATAAAACAAGACCAATATTTTGAAGTTTGTAACTTTAACCAAATTAACAAAAGAAAATGCAATCTGGGTAAAAAACAGAATCTCATTTATGTTGGATTTTATAAAGAAGAAAATTAGAAACACATGGCAAGCTCAAATTCAGATTGTTGTTCCATTTCATAATCCTTTGAAAAACAACTAAGAATGGAAAAAAAGAAAAAGAAAATCATCTTTGGAAGAAGTGAAAGTTGTTTTCCTTTGGTATTTTGCTGCCTGTACAAACATATTGATGTTTTTGAGGGGAGGCCAGTCTGGACAGTGTGCATTGTGCACCATGTAGACTGTGTTTGTGCATGTGTGAATTCAATGCTGCATGCAAGAATTAATGTTGTAGGAAGACAATTTGTGTGCCTGCGTTGCATCTTTCATTGTGTGTTTCATGCACTGAAACAACATGCATTTTGTCATTTTTGCAGCAGGAGGTCAAGTGTGTGTGCGTGAGCGTGTGCGTATGTCTCAGTGTGAGCCTGCATTCCAGGACAGAGCGGCTGAAGGGCTGCTGCACGGACTGCCTGAGGCGGGCTTTCTCTGTAGAAACCAGCCTCTGAAATGTCAGAGCACTGGGGGGAGTTTTTCACCACACATTTGATTACTGAAAATATCACTGCTGAGGGGTGAGCAGGCATCAGTTGTGCTGTGGTTTTCTTACAATTTCTTACAACTCCGTCTTCTGTATTGCTTATCTTTCTGCACACTCAAGCCTTCTAGTTTTGCATAAATGGAGGATTTGTTGCAGTAATGAGCTGGTGATAATAAACCTGAGAATTTAAACTGGTTGTCTGCATCAGTTGTATCAATTATGTAACTCCAACTAAACATAAAACACATTACAATTGCAATGAAAATAGAAACAACGCTCAGATACAGATACATAACAAGAGATTCATCAGTTCTATTTCTTGTGATATCTTCATAATTAGACTATGTGCCATGGCAGATTCAATCTGGCTGCATGTTACAGTATAAGTACATTACATTAACTGTGTTCTATATTCTTCCTGCTGTGAGAGTGTTGATTGCATTTCATATTTTAATCAGAAATCGCATTTTTCCTGTGGTTTCTCAGCACGACGCTTTAACAATGAAGCTCAAGCTTTTATTACTAATTTTCAATGAATCCCATTAAAAAAAAAAATCAAATGGTACCCAATAATAAATGTATCTTACTGAAAAATAGTGTGCCATTTAACTTCCTTTTCACACAAAAAAAACAGATGCCTTAGCTATCAGATGCCTTCATTATGATGAAAACAATTTATTCTTCTCAGCTCAGAAAACTGGCCAAACATGAACACATCATGTTTTTCAGTGTGTGTAGGAGGGTTCCATTAAACAGCCCTCAAACTGGATAATTTCCTCCGTTTCTTTGAAATAGGAATGATCCAAGGGAGTAAACCCCATGATGGAGCATTAGAGCATCTATCTAAATTTACTTCCACCCCTCCCTGAAAAGCATGATCTGAAAACATTGGATTCCCTCAGAAGTCGACACACACACTCTTGCTACATGGTGTGAGCATCTGTAAAATCTCTTTTCTGTATGCTGTTTACGTGTCCGGAGCAGGTACTCTCCACAGTATATACTTACAATGTCTAGAGGCAATCTTGCTTTCCAGTGTTATAGACAAATAGCAATCTCAGACTGTGTGTTTTGGCAGAGATGAGTACCCGCCGAGTGAATGTATGATCAGAATTTCTCAGTGGATGTGCTTTATACGAGTGCCAAGCTATCAACACCAAGCACCATCATTACTGTGGCGCTGATTCACTGCTTGTGTGCGCTACAGAATGAGACGTTAGCTGCATGACAGATGATCCTGTTTACGTTCACATCAACACACACACACATGATCACACACACACAGTCATCACAAGCACACACACACACACGAAGCTTTCATTCATATGCCCCGGAGCCCCGAGAGTGAATCATAGATGGAACAGTCACAGGTTTAAAATCTAATCCAGCTCGCATGAAATCTTCAAAGTGAACCGGCGACTGAAAGTACGAGCAAATGGCTGGAGTAAAGACACTGCCTCGGGCAACAGGTGGACAATACTCCAGATTCATTCACACAGTGAGGACAGTGAATGAGGGTAATTCTTATATTCACAAATGATCATGAGACTGCATAAAGGCCCTTTCACTCGGCTGATTTATAATTCATCATGTGAGCTAAATACTGCGGCAAAAATGTCCCCTCAGGGGGATCAATTACACAACCAAAAGTAGGGCTAAAATTAAATCAGATCATCATGGGTGAATACTTTACAGAGGCAACCTCTAAAGTAACTCAAGCCTTTTTTTATGGTTTATTTTGTTAATTTGTCGGCTGTACAGGTGACAGGCCCTGCAAACTTTGCTCAATCCCTGCAAAGACAACACCTTCATCACAAGCCTTCAGTAAACTGAATCACTGCTGTTTTCTCTTTTCCCCTATCAGAGAGCTCAGGTACGGCTGTTATGAAGCTGTCACACTAGAAAGAGAAAACCCAATGAGCGGCCTATCAATAATCCAAGCACTCCAAGGATAGAGGACAGTGTTGAATATTCATGCCGGCGTAATGAATATTCTCAGAGCGATAAGCAGACAGCAGCTCGAATGACGCTCATTAGCAGGCATCGAAATCACTGGAAGCCACATCAGTGAATAAAGACAAAAGACACACAGAGGCAATGGGGAGCCGACGTATACTGTCACAAATTTGGGTTCTGTCCTATGGAATTTTGTTAGTGCACTTGGAAACTTACTTCACACATTGTCATAATGCCAAATGAGCCAAGCTTCAAAGAGGAATAGTGCTGATTTTAAGCATGCATGCTCATCTCTGGTGCAATTTTGTGTTTGACCTGTTTATCAGGTTTACTTACTTTTGGAAAGTGTGTCATGCATGCTATTGAAGTTCAGTTTCGGTAACAGGACATTCTGCAAGATAAGACCCTGCTGAACAGACCTGAAACAAGCCTGATAGATGTTTCCCTTTGACTTAAGATAACCATTAACGTCTTGTCTGTGCTTAATGGTGTAATTTCCCTTGTGATGGTGCTCTGTTGTTGATATCAGTGGAATAAACAGAGCATGAGCATCAGCCCTGGCTGCTGGTTATTTTGTTATGATAGGCTCTTAAAGCACATGGAATCACTGGATATTAACATCTCCTTACAGTCACACAAACTTTATGAAGAGTGCTGGAGTGAATTGACTGGAAGATTGGTTTTAATGCTGCTATAAGGTATGAATGGTTGTGTTCCCAGCTGCCTAAATGAGACAAATTGAAAACATGAAAAAATGTAGGATTCCAGTAAATCTGTGCAATACTCAGACAACTTGATCTCACAAAATAAGTGAAATTACCTTGTTGGTTTTACACCGAAGTACGTGCCTGTAGTACGTATTTACACACAGGCCACAAAACCACTGACCTAAGTTTAGGGTAAAAATCTTCCTGGTAGGGTGTTATAAAAGACAATAAAAGTAAATAAATATACCAGAAATACCAGAAGGGAAGCGATGGAAGTTACATAAACAACATAATTCACAAACTGTGAGCCCCATAACTTTCATAAATAACATAAGTTACACAAAAAACTGGTTTATATAATGAAAGATATTCTGACCCATGCTGCTTTCTCGGTGGAGTTCAGCAAGGAGGCTGTCTGTCTCTATTCAGTTTTCACCAATAAATTACATTTTGCCATTTCCAGCACTACCATGAGTATGTAGATGATACCGTAATACATTTTACTGCTTATAATTTCAATAAATCTGCCTTTACTTCAAAAAACAAAAAACTGAACTATGAAAACAGCAACATTTTTAGGATTATGGAACAATCTTCAAACAAAATGTGATTTCTAAAACATCTTTTTTAGCTCTTTGAAGAGTTCCATAGCTGGAACAGAAAGAGTTGGTGTCTCATTTTTGGTTTGACAGCACTGTATTTAAGTGTAGATGTGCTTTCATTTAACTGTCATCTCTTCTTTAATCCATTGAAGGACATTAAGACCGGCCATGAACAGCTCCATATTAAACATCAACCCCTAGTCCCCTTTCTCCAAAGCCCCCTGGGTGTGGCCAACCGATCTAGATTGACTTCTAAACGCTCGACTAACCAGGGCTCTTTCTATCACAACACACTAATAAAGAGCGGTATGGAGAGGGCCAAGACGACAGAGAGTGAGAGGCTGCTAGAAAGCGATTGGTAGAGACAAGTAAATGACTACAGAAATGGCCAGGAAAAGAGCACACTGGAAGAGACTGAAAAAGTGAAGCAGAAAAAGTGGGAAAGATTAGTCTCAGAGAGAGATAATGAGATTTAAAGAGGCGAAAATGAGAGTAATGCTCTTACCCAGGATCTACCTCGCAAAGAGGGGAAAAATAAGCTATTAAAGACTGAAAGATACACCATAAAGGAGGCTAATAAAAAAAAGCCAAGTTTACCTTCCCAGAAAGAGAAGACAAACGAGAAAAAAGAGTTAATTATAGAGCTTGTTATAGGAAGAAGCTGTTTGATTGGTTAACCTTTTCTCGGAAATTGCCAGAACCGACTTGGCCATTATTTTCCCCATCTGCACCTCTTGTTCAAGTGTAAATCTGATTAAGGTGAACAAGAGATACACTTGGGAGAAAGAGAGACAGAGATATGTGTTCTGTAATAAAGATGACAGAAAAAAGAGGGACCAATGGGAATTCTGCCTCCAAGGCCTGAAGCTCTGGGCCTGGTGCGTGACGGAGCTCCCCCGTCTCATTATTGAGCAAGATGAACGAGTTGGGGTGACAGAGTCTGAGGTTCGATGTCAATTGTGGTGGATGGATTCGGTATTGTGAAGAAAGAGTGCAGACATGGAGAACATAGTTTCCCAAGGCACCAGATGACAAGTTTTGAGCAAGACGGACCGTGACTAATAAAGAACAATAGAATCACCTGTCCTCCATCTTTCCACCCCTGAATGACTTAACAGGTACAAGCAACCTTTTTAATCATGCAACATCCAATAAAATGTCAGAACCAATTTATTCATATTAATACAACATGATATCCCATTAGTGTTTGGTGTCTGGAATTTTTGTTTTTGCATTATAAGTGGATCAGTTCCACTTATTTTTGTTGAGAGCAATAACACCCAGAGGAACAGTCATCGTCCCTGATTCCAGGCTCAACACAGATGCAAACTGAAGGTATTCATGATTGTTTTTCTAAAAATGTGTTAGAAATTAATGGGGGGAATGAGCTAAAATTAAGTTTCCAAAGAGAGTCAACACATTTAAAACAAACGGGATGGAATGGGATGTTTAGTTTCCTGGCAGCAAGGGATTTGTTATACTTTGACCTCTCACTGTTCTACTAAAACAAAATTTCCCTTTGGGAGTAGTTGTTTGAAACACAAATCCTAGTAGCTAATTATATATTTACAGTTATTTGGCACCCATTTCTGATTTTTAGGTGCATGAACTGATGTGCTAGGTGTAACAAAGGAAAATGGGATTCATATGTGAGGAAAGATGACGTTCATTGGTCGATGCCATTGTTGCTGCTTCAGTAACATGCTCATTACACAAAATAATGGGCCAATGCTCTGTTTCACATGTCCACACAAATAAATAAAACAGTTATCTGAAAGATCAGCAGAAACCATCTTTTTGGTGTAAACAAAAGGCCAAAATGTAGAGATAGTTTTAAAAAAATATCCATGTGGACAAGGGAGACTGGTCTCTCAACAGTAAACAGCAGAAGCTTGTCAAAAGAGATTTTAGCGTTCAAAAAATAGCACACATGTCTTTATAAATACACGTACAGTTGAAAAAAAAAGCTGCAGTTTTGGTGAATTTCTGCTACAAAACCACTGAGCTATGTTTAGGGCAAAATACTTCCTGGTTAGGCGTTATAAAAGACAGTTTAATCAGTAAATAAATGTACGTAAATGCCGGAAGTAAAGTAGTTACAAGGGTGACGTGACTACCGTGAGTTACGAGTTTTAACTTTTGTTTCCACATGGGACACAAACCCTGTTCTCCTGCTGAAAGTCTGCTGTTTGTTTGAGAAATCTGCCATTTAAACTCAGCATGAGCATCAATCACGACGCCATATATTGTCGTTTTTGAGGGGAGACCAGTCAAATGAAAAAGAGCATTAGTAAATTTAAAGCATAATACAATTCAAACAACTAATTTCCTTTAACATTAACATTTCTTTTAACTTTATATGCAGCTGATTTACAGAACTGTTTAAATCAATAATTCTTTTCAAAGTCCATTCACAGATTTAGATTTAAAAAAAAAGGCTGCTAAACATCTTTAAAAGCAGAAAAGCTGAGAAATACAAGAACTGCACAAAAATGAGTATCTGACTGCATAAAGGCTTTCAAGAGTTACCATCTGGCTCTTCACTGAAGACAGCTCAAGGTTAAAACAGCAGTTCCACCAATGTTATTTTGAGTCATCATATAAAGGAACCATCAAGACACAATAATAGGGCGAAACTGATCTCTTTTTGAGGGGCTTTTTCTTTTTCTTGTTTCCATATACAGCTTTCAGATGAATTTGGGAGCCTGGGACACGCTAATGAAGGAGTAAAGTGTCGGTTTGATTTGGCTATCAAGCTAATTAGGACAAAACCTCCTCCAGTACAAGTGCTCATCACCATCTTGCTGGCCAATTACCAACTGGAAGGAGGAATTTGTTTCTGTGTGTTTGTGGGCCTTATTATGCACCAATGTAACTACAAAAACGATAAATCCTCTTTCTGTGGCGGGCTCTCTTATGTATTTAATATCTCTCGCCATCCCTTCGTCTATCCTTTCATCGCTCCCTCTCTCTTAGCTGCATCTGCTCCCTGCAGTCGCCACATAGCGCAGCTCTCAGTCGTCACACGTATCGGGGCTTATCGCTGATGTCAGCCGTCACTTTTAGAAGCACAAATCTGATTGTTGAAGGAACATACAGCCCCAGTTTTCTCTGTGGTTTGGAAGATCATGCTGTGTGTGTCAATAACCTCTTTCAGCAGCAGGAGGATGCACTTCTCGTGAGAAAGAAAGAAATACAGCAAGAGTGAACCTTAAAAATTCTGTGGAAAAATATGTACCGTCTGCCTTGGGGAGTTCAGAAAGAACCGGACAGCTTTGTGGTACATATGTGTCTAAAAAGGTATGAAAGAGAAGCAGTAGTTCTCCCTGGATCCATAAAGATATAAAAAAAAATACATATCAAAGCAGACAGCGGAAATGCTGCAGATTTTTTCCCATGAATGCTCTCTTCATGGAGTGTAATAGGATATGATGGCTGAACTTAAGATGCACTTATGCTTGGCATTGCATGCCAATACAGTTATTCTAGCATCCAGGCTCACATTATCTGAAATACATATCCACAGACGTACACACTGAATGTCCACGTCCGCTTTAGAAATGTCAGATTAAATCACACAATGTGCCCATGAAAGAAAAAAAGCCTTCTAATTAAGATGCCGTGAATTCATCATTTCTTTCCAAATTCATATCAGTAAGTGACAAATCAAGGTATACGAAACATAATAAAGTGCTGACTGAGTGATTTAGGTTCCAGCTTGGTAAAATGCTGTTTTTTAGTTACCTCTCATTGCCAATTTATTTTTCCCTGTAAGCTTGTATATTACGTTTATTTTCACTCTCTGAGAGGCAAGAAATAAGAAAACATGACAACTGGTTCAGAAAATCACAGTAAATTCCTCCAGCATTCTTAAATGAAATCTCAGCTCTTGGTTCTGAGATTTCTGACCTGCTCACTGAGTAGCGCTCATTTGTTTTGTGCTCTTAAATATTTCCTCATAAATATACGGTAATTCTGTATATACTCAACTCTTGGTCTTATTTTAAAGTTATACTGATTTGTTAAATTAATTAATGAAATCCCAATGATTTATCGGTATAGAATGTTTGACCTTGCCACCAAAAATAAAGATCTATTCAAGTTGAAGATAAATGCACTGAGGGAGGACTCTGGGTGTGGTTACTTGCAGCCTCTTGAATTAATCTTTGCATGTGTCTGATGATTCTTGCACATGATGCATTTTATTTTTAGACTTTTTAGCTATTTCCCCCGGAGGTTTTCGAGTAGGGTTGGTGTCTTGAATCAGGGTTTGATTGAGAAGGAAATGGTCTGCCTGATTGCTGATGAATGCACCCAGGGTTAGTAGCTTTTTTGAGTATTCCCACACTCAAACAGGTCTCTAAAAACCAATTAGTTCAAGTGAGAACTGCTGTGGCTCAGAGGGTAGAGCATCGACCACTGAACAAGAATGAGCGGTTTAATGATGGTGGCAGGTGGCACCATGTAGGGTAGCCATGGCCGCCAGTTTGCAGTCCATTTACCTTTTTGAACACTAATGCAGCCTTGTAGATAGAGTTGTATATGTCTCTGTTCAATCACTCTTCAATCACAGTACAGAAATCCATTGTTATGCTGATGACACCCAGCTGTATGTCCCTCTACAGATTTTTCTCACATTATGTCCTATCTATCAAAAAGTTGATGTCCAGAAATGTTTTTACAGCTTAATGATTCCAAATCGGAAGTTAGTTGGCCCTCTGACTCCAAAACTAGCATTGCAGACAACCTCTCCTCTCGTCTGTGTGCCCCATCAAATAGTTTGCAAAGAGGCCCACAACCTAGGGGTCATTTTTGACATACAGCTGTCTTCTGATGCCCAGGTGACACAACTGAGGCTGCTCACCAAAATCATTTCTTTCCCATGCAGACTCAGAAAAAGTCATCCATGCTTTTATTTTTCCCAGACTTGATTATTGTAATGCACTTTATTCCGGCATCCAGCTGATCCAGAACACTGCTGCCAGTCGGCTTTTAACCATCACAACAAGAAGCGTGCACATCCCACCAGTCCTCGCTGCCCTCCAATGGTTTTAGAATTTATTTTAAGAATTGATTCCTTTTTTTAAAGCCATAAATGGTCAGGCTCCTGCTTACATTTGTGATATGCTTACTTCCTGCAGGAAAGCTTTTGAACTCCCTGCATGGAGATCTCAGGCAGGCAAACTCAGTGTCATCTCTTAAATATCTTCTTCAAACTCACTTTTATCATATTGCCTTTTCTTGACCCTCTACTTACTTTAAATTGCTTTTATGTGTTTTTAACTGTCTTGTATTATCATAAAGCACCTTGTTACCTTGTTTTGAAAGGTGCTAAAAGGCATCTAGGTTGAAATACGGTCTACAAAATAAAAAGGTTTGCAGATGACACGGTCATATCCATTTACAGGATGGACTTCTTGTTGATGATCATGTAAAAACCCAACTGCAATCTGTACTGACTTGTGAGCCAAACCAGAGGGAGTTTTCTCCATCAACTTTATAGCAACTTTGAGTTTTGAACTTTTGACACAAATTTCCGACTGCCAAAAGAACATTAACTCATTTACATCCAGCGCCATTACCTCAATTTAATCAGATCAAGCAATTTTTTAGAGGATAGTTAAGATGCCAGTATTGATGTTACTCACTCTAATGAGATTCTTTTGATGATGATGTCTTTAAGTTATGACTTGGCATCTTGTGCCACATTTTATATCCTCCTGTAGATTTATGCTTGTTTATGCTGCCTTTCATTAGCCTGGCTGCAACAGAAATTAAAATTGAATATAATTTAATCAACTACAGGTTTACTTCTGGTTTTACTCACGCCTTTACAGAAACATTTTCCTTTGGACAAACAGTGGAAATCAATCACAAGCCCTGATAGTCCCCCTTTATCAATTTCTCATCCAGTTCTCTCCCACTGACCTTTGTTCCTTTTCCTCCATCTCCACTCTCTGATCTCCCTCTTCCATGTGGTTCTCAGCTTCTCCTAGTCTGTTCATCTCAAACTCACTTTCTTGCATCATAAGCTCTTGTCAAGTTTAGCATTTTCGTTCACACGTAAGCTCCTTTGATTTCACTCAAACTCTCCCTTACAGAATATAACAACTCAAAAACACCATATGCGTCTTTCTCAGCACAATCACATAACCATCTATCCATCCATCCATCCATCCATCTTTCATCCCTGCGGTGAGCTAAACATCTGTTTATCCATCCTTCTCACCAGCCTATTAAATCTCCATGTATCTCTGTCATCTTCTGTATTTACGAGTCAGTCACCCACGCATCCAGCCGTTCAGCCACCTTTCAAGGGCTCGCCTGCCTGCACACAGACACACGCTCACATTAGGTACAGACACTTGTACATTCATTTACTTGCACTAAATTGCTTGCACACACGCACGCGCACACACACACCTCTAGAGAAGTTTCAAGCACTTAAACTGCATCAACACAGCCATTCAACACACTCACTATGGACAACAATCCCTCATACATACAAACATACACCCACTCAGCCACTTTTACCCTTTTTCCACTGAGGCCGGTGCCCGGTCGGTTCTGCCTGAATGCATAAAGGAGCTTCCACTTTAGTTAAACCCTATCTCCAAATGTGGCCAGAAACCACTCTCTTGACCCATAAATACCCTCCTTAACAAGCAAAACCCCACATAGTAGGACAGATAAAGCCAAAAAATAAATAAATCACAAATGAAATAGGGATTTAAAACAGCAAAATTTCAAGGTCAAATAGATTCATATCAGTGGAATTGCTGCATCGTTTGTGCAAATCTTCTGCACAGAGTTCATCTTTGGTGAACTTTAACCTTTCCTGTCAGTAGAAACTGTTTCACAGTGGTTTTCACAGCAAAAGGAAACTGAGCTAAGCTAAAAGCTTGGACATCATCATATACCTAAAAGCAAAGCGACTGCAATAAAATGCAGATAAGGACTCTTTTTAAGTGTGTCTGTCTTGAAACAATAGTCAGTTATTGGGAATTTGGCACAGATTAACTTTGCATCTTCACTTGATTTAATTAACTCAGACTACTGAAGCCTGATTATCTTCAGACAAACTTTGGATTATACTTTTGCACAGAACAAGGACTTTCAATTTTATCCCCTTCAAGAAGGGATCTGTGCAGTGTGAGCAGGAGAAATTTACTGCACATTATAAGCATTATCAAGTGTGGAAAAAAAGGGGACCCATCCATTAAACAACTGACGAGAGCATATATAAATATATAGGGCACAGGCAGATACAATAATGACTGCAAATAAATAGGAAAATCTACTGATTCATAAATCAACCAAGAGATTCATCTTTAGACAGCACACAAGATTTACTAGTCAATCCATGTTCCATCACCCAACACGACTAAAAGTAGCTGAAATAATCCGTTTCCTTCACAGGTGTCTGGCTCGAACCCACAGGGACAGGGTGCATATCCAGAAGATGCTTGAGTAGAATATAATACCAGATATGTCAAAGTTATTTTTTATCACTATAAGCCAGAGACAGACATTAAAGTCAGACCATTGTACTTCTTCAATGGTGCAATGCACACTGAATGTGTCACAGCTTTAATGCCTTCATTGTGAAATTGGTTTGATTTCAGGATTATTATCTCCCGTATCAGAGACTTGACAGCTGAGTGCTGAATAGCATGTAAGATATATGCTGCCAGAAAATCAAAACCAGCTAATAACAAGTCATTTCAGAAGATGAGTTTAAGTAGTGTGAGGCATGAAGAAGCATAACGCTCAGAACTCGACAGGAAGACGCATGAAAAGTTACAAATGAAACTCGTCTACAGGAGTAAAAGAAAGGTGGCTGAGGTGTTATTCCGGATATTGCTTTCCTCTGTGAGTACTCGGGTTTCAATGTTTTGGATCTTTTACCTGAACTGAACCGTAGAAGCTTCGAAGCTTGTCAGCTGCTTTGCGTCAGACGAAGCATTCAGCGAGTTCTGGGCGTTCAGACCTCGACTTACAAATCAAATCATACTGAGGACCGAGGCCAGTGTGTTTTTGAAACATTCTCTGCTGGGTTATTAAAATGTCAAATATTCCTTTCCTTCTGAAATGTGTGCATAGCACGTCAGAAACTTTTTTAAACTATTCTTCCGGCAGTATCAGATAATGCAATTGAAAGGGTGTCAGATCTTCTTTTCTCCCAACAGTCAGGAACTGCTGCTGAAGAGCTGCACTAAACACAAACATCACTGTGGATTCAAAGTGAAGTCTAATCTTTTTATGTTCAATCCTTTTATGTTTTATTGTATTACTTGACCTGATTAACTAATTTTCTAATAATCACCAGGGACGGGTGAGTAATCAGATTTGAGATAACAGGCTTGGACTTTGGTTTAATGAGGCTAAAATAAATGATTTTGCTGTTTGAAAGCACAGCTTCCTTTCCTGTATGCAGTGCACAAGTGTCTGCTAATGAGGCCCTCCACCATTAACAAGCTCTCAGACAAACTGATGGGGGAGAGAAGTGGGTGAATGTAGTGCAGCTACTGCTCTCTGATCAAAAATCTATTCAGAAGGCATATTGTCCACTCCATTGGGAAACATGAACTTCTGCCAACTAGTGTGTGTGGTCTTGCATGCTACTTCCTGACAGTTCTCCCGGTGATCAGGCTGCCTGTGCAGCAGAGTTTCGTACCTGACTGCCCAGGTGCAGCTCATTGGTAATCAGTGTGGAGCAGATCCTGCAGCACACCTGCACTGAGGGCTGAGATTTGCTACCACTGCTGAATAACCCCAAAAATAAAACTTGCAGAAATGACCAAAAACCCTTACTTACCCACTGTAATATAACAATGTGTTTGGGATTTATTTGTCAAGATGTTAAGCTGCCACTTTCACACTCTGATATAACATTCACACTTAATGTTTGTTCAGAGCAAAGAAACACTGGTAAAACTCAAAAGAAACAGTTTCTCTTCAACAATGTTCTGGTTATCCACATGACCTCACATTGGACATTTTAGGGGATATTTTTTCTTCTAAAAAGCAGTTTCAATAAACACTGTTCATGGACATTACTTTTACTGGCAGTATTTTTTACAGGCCATAAAGCACTATGTACTGCACAGAGCTTGTGGAGAGGCGATCAGAGTGAATGATCGACTTTTGATTTTAAAATGGGGATTTTTGCTCTGTGTCCTTGTTAGAGCTGGGTCCCTTAAAGTCTCCCTGCTCTGCCCGGTTCTTTACTCGATTCTTGGTTTTTACTAAATCTCAAAACAACTGAGTAAAGTTGACCATTTATTGAAAGAACATTAACCAGATGTAATGAGCAGCTGGACTCAGTGGCAGTGACCATGCCAGAGCACAACCAGGAAGTGTTTTCACTTCCTGGGTTAAAGTCCGTAGTTTGTTCAAGGAGAGACAACGGATGATATTTAGGAGAAACACCATAAAACTGGACACTCACAAGTTCTGTTGTTAGACTTCACTTTGATATTCTAAGAAAACAACTTTCTGTGCTTTGTTCCAGTTTTTTCCCTCCTCAGTCACTTCTCAACTTTTCCCACTCCCTCTCACCTGGACAAGGCAGTAAAAGTGTGAAAAGCTTCGGAGTGCAACATGTTTGTCTATAAGTTCGGCTGGTTACCATCTGGGAAAACGCAGCATGGCAGCCGAACGCTGTAGTAGCTCACAGAACATATGTCTACTTTTGTTTGGTAGCTGCCCTTGAGAAAGTGGGAGGCAGGGAGAAAAAGCAAAGACAGATGGAGTGGGAGACAATGAAACAGAAAAGAGAGGCAGATCTGGAGGAAATCTGATGTATTTGCAATAAATCTAACCTCAACTTATACATTTCCAACAGAGCACTTGCAGAATAACTGAAAAGTTGAACGTCAAACCATGGACTTTTAAAATTTTTGGTTTAATGAGACATTGGGTGGAAAAATAAAATCAAACAAGCAAACAAGCATCAAAGTCATCTACTCTGCTGTTGGTTAACAGACGTGCAAGCTTGATGGAAAAGTCGCCACAACAGGTGGTAAAATATGCAAATGTGTGTGCTATTATAGTAGAATGTGTTAAAAACAATATTGTTGTTACAGGAAAAGAAAAAGGTGCTAAAAGTGAATGACAGGCTGTTGGCAGCTGTATGTGGTCGGTCGCCCACAGTTGTGACAGTATAATTGCAGTAAATCTGACGTGGAAAGCCGTCAGCACTTAAACCTGTTGCATTAATTCAATCAACTTTGCTCATAATCAAGACACTGGTAAATGGTAGTTGTCATCCCTACTATAAAAGACCTGCGCAAGCTGAGGGCAGACTTTGAAATGAAGCAGTGACAGTTAAATTGATATATGGAAGGTTTACAATAAGCATAATGGAATGTTTTAAACTGTATGGGGATTGATATTACTTTACAGCACACTGATGTAAATACAGCATGTCCTTTTCACCTCAACCTGATATCACAAAGTTATGTGGAATTACCACGTTTGTTTAAACACCAAAGTACGTGCTTGCGGCACGTAATGTGTGTAAAACGTGCCAGCAGCAAGAAAACAACGCTAATGTGAAGTCCGTGAATCAGTGGAGTGTTAATAACAAATAACACACATGTCATTATGCATTCACGTATGGTTTGTGGTTCGAAAAAGGCTGCAGTATCCACAAAACTTCCTGGTAAGACAAGAAGATTAGAAGATAGAAGAGAAGTGAAGTTATTAAAACAAACGTTATTCACAAACCATTAGCTACATAAGTACGTAGACTATGGAAGTTACATTCAGAAGGTAAGTTACGTAAAGAAAATACAATTCACAAGCCAAGGAAGTCAGGCAAAAAAAAATCCCGGTAAGACGTTAAAAAAAACAATTTAAACAGTAAATAAATGTATATAAATGCCGGAAGTGAAGTAGCTGCAAGGTTGACGTGACTTCTGAAAGTTATGTCAAAACCGCCACTTTCATTAAAAGTCATTACTTTCGTTTTCACGCAGGACACAAACCCCTTTCTCCTGGGTAAAGTGACAATTTCTAACCAGGAAATACGTGCGCCCAGCACGAAAAGGGATCCCAATTGACATCACATTGGCATTGTTTCTGTGCTGCTGGCACGTATTTAACACACATTAAGGGTCGCCAGCACGTACTTCGGTGTTGACACAACCATTTCACATAATTTTGTGAAATGACCACGTTTTATGATCAGGCTGTTTCACCTTTACCTCCTTCTACCATTCATAGATTTAAACACAGACCAAAGGAGAGAGAGAATTCATTTTTCACTTTTTTTTCCAAGGCTGAACTGCATTGACTAACAGTGTGATACTCTTGAGAGTGTAATTTGCTCTAATTATGGATACTTAGGTGGTGATGATGGCACTCAGTGTGTGTAGTAACCCGAACGATATCTCTCCTCTGAAATAATCTGGCCTTATTTTGGATGATCTGCTACTGAAAATTTTAAAATTGATGTTTTTGTGAAAGGACATTTTCATTTATTTATTTTTTTACTAGGGAGATAATAAAACAGCAGAGGACACAACTGGAGGCTGGAGCTTTAAGGCAGAGTGCGAGAGAAAAGTTTCCAAGGCAAGGAGAGATCACAATGCTTCTGAGTTTTAAAACATATAATCAGTAACCATGGAAGCTTGGAAGCATGAGCCAAAGAGTTGAAATATATAAAAATAACCACGTTTCCTATCAACACATTACAAAATGTCACTATGCAACCTGTTTTTCTGGCCCTGTGGTGAATGTAAGTGCAATATTCACTCTCTCATAGCTCTGTTTTTGATCTGTATCAACTCCTGACAGAAATGTCGGCCTCCTCAGCAGCCACAGTAAATGCTCTTTGCAACTTTATCCGTCTGCTGCTGGTGCTAGGCATGTAGTATGCTGTGTTTTTTTGAGCATTTGTGTTTTGCTTGGAAGAGCTGCCAACTGTGGCAAAAACAGATCTACAGTGAAGTTGTTAGCAGAACAATGACAGAATGAGCTGAAACTCACTATAAATCTGCATTAAGCTCAGAGGAGCTGCAGATAAGCCTGTTGGCTCTTCACTACAAGCCGCCCCCTTCACATTTTCAGATTGTTTTCACATTGTCACTGATTATTTTCTCATGTGCAGCTATAGTACAGGTAGAGTGGTCAGGACAGATTCCTCTTCCTGTAGAGTCTTAGCACCAAATACTTTCTGTCAGGACTTAGTCATTCCATATCCGCCGTGCAAACTTTTATCTTCATTCATTGGTCTCTGCCCCATGAAATGCAGTTAATTTAGCAACAATATCATGAACAAACTAGAAAAGCACTCAGAGAGCGCAGACCTCCGCCAAGGCAATAGGGTCAGTTACACAACACCAAGCTGCACACTTGAAGGATTAAATTGAAATCATGTATTTTGGGAGCACACTGGCATTGAAATATTTCATCCACTAGATGGCGGCAGTTAGTCAAGGCAATATGGTCACTGACGCAATAATATAAATTCACAATATAAATTCCAGATGGTGTTTCAGATCACCGATCACCACTAAAATCTGATCACCTGTTCCTTGTCCCAATACACACGTTGTCCGAAAATTTCATCCAAATACGTGTAGAAGTTTTTGAGTTTTTTTGTACACAAACAGACAGACAGACAAACGGACACGCCGGGGAAAACGTGACCTCCTTAGATCACATTATGTTTGAAAAAGAAGATATTTCAGCTGCAATTACATTTCATTTTCACTTCAAGCGGAAAACGTGTATAACAGTGTGCAATACCAAATGAAGGATGGAGGTTTGCCACCTGATCACATTACATATCATGCAGGATGTGCAACAATGCAAGCTATGATTGGTCCAAATTCTAATTTCTGCAATTTCATAGCATCCAAATGCCTGGAGTCTGTTCTCAGTGAAATGTCATGAAAAATATTTACTTTCTCTCTTTTTAAAAGGGAAATTTCTTTCTAAAATTGTGTTTTAATTAAACTTTTATTGCTTTTAGCTTTGCTGCAGTTCCATGTCCACCAATGAGAAGTAACTGGTAGCTTGTAAAACTTGAACCTTCTGTATTTATCACGCTGTAAGAACGCTGTATGTAGGTAATTGGTAAGTGTGTGTGTGTGATGTGCCTGCAGGGAGGCTGTGCAGGACTGATTGGGTTGGTGGCCTGCCCTCTGAGAATCTGCTGTAATGGTGCCAGGATGATTTATACCAGGCTTAAAATGGCTGTTTCATGAAAACACACACGAGCTCATACACACACTTTCTCGTGTTCTTTGCTGTTTTTTTCTCCTCTGTTTTTTCCCCTCATCTCACTCTCCCCCTCTCTTTTTCTCTCCCTGCCTGTCTTCCTCACCGTTGAAGAGTGAGGGAAAGTGATTTTGGGTTTGGGAGTGGGCGCCCTCTCTTTTCTCCTTACTTTCTCCACCCTGACATTTTAATCTGACTCTCAGTTGCTCACTGACCTTTTTTTCTCCCTCCCTCTTTCCTTTATTTATTCCTTACCTCTCTTTGCACCTCATTTCAGTCTGCACCTCTTTCCCTAATCAATTCTCATCTTTGTGTTAACACCCTATCATTGTCAGTGTTTGTTTTCTCTATCAATCTAACACTCTTTACTTAAATCACCTGCCTTTCTCCCAGTCTCTTTCCTCTCTTCTTCTTATGCCACCCCTCCCATCCCTCTTTCATTCCTCCCTCTTGGTATTTTACACAATGGCAACTGACATTTGTGGTTGATGCCTCTGCCTTCTCCCTCTTGGCCTTTTTGTGCTACCTCCTGTGCTTCTTTTTCTCTCCTTTCTTTTCACCTTCTTTTTTTTATAGCTCATTTTTCCGTCCATCACCGATTCTTTTTTCCTCTCCTCCATTTAGACCTCTCCCCTGCCAGCTCCCTCTCACAGGAGGAGACCTTTGGCTTTCCCTCTGGCTTCTACCTGCTCGCAACTCAAATCTTTCTTTTTGATTTTCAATGTCCTTTGCTTCTCACTCCCTGTGTGCAGTCTGCCACTTCTTCAAACGTGTTTCTCTTCCCATCTCTCCCCTTTGCCATCCTCAACTCAACCTTACTTTAAAATTTTGTCCTCATGTTGTTTTTATGTTGTATTTGTTTTTTCCTTTGCTGACTCCCTCTTTTTGTCCATCCATGCTGCCTTTGTGGCTGAAAATGAACAAAAACATATGCATGACTTGACAGTTTTTGAACTTTTGATTGATAAACAGCACAGCCGAACTAAACTACAATGGACTACACCCCACGGCAAGACTTTGCAAAATAATGTGGCAAGACTAAAAGACCAGAGGCATATTTACACGGTAAACCCTTCCAAATAGTTCCAGCAGGACGAGTGACACAGAATAGATCTTCTGTCTCACTTCTTGTCCAAACACAATGCTGCAAGGCAACGGCCGAGCATTCTCGCTCTGCTCTGCCCTGTGGCGCTCATGGAGACAGTTTTCTAGAGCGGCGATACGACTTGTACCAAAGTAGGGCAGTGTGTGTCTGCAGGCAGTGCTGGGAAGAAGTGATGATGGAAAGCAGGGGACAGAGGGAAGGACTAACCGAGCAAATATGGATTTTGTACAGTTGCATTTGTGGTCTTTTTATTTCAATCTGATCCGACCCTTGTTGCTCCTTTGTTCCAGTTTACCTTTTGTCCTCCAAAGTTTTACTTCTAGGTTTTAAACTCAAACGTTCGTGCTCAATACTTCAGCATGTTGTTGATATTTTTGCTGTCTGCTGTCATATTTTGGCGTCAGTGGAAAATGGGGTTTAAATGTTGATTATCTTGGCTGAGATTGTGTGTTCACACAGCTCAGTCCGCTTCTGGAGCTGAAAAATGGATTTTGGAAAACCAAACAGCTTCTCAGTCTGCACAGACTTCACTCTGAGCACATGTTGTCGAATGTAAAAGTAAGCCATACTGTCCGGAGCCCACCTGTGAAGGAACACAACAGACTGAAGAGGAGGCTCAGGCTGCCACTGATACCACCCAGCTACACAAACCAGGACAGAGGAAGAGCTGCTGGAGGCCAAATAAGAACACCTGACTGTAAGGGCAGAGGAATGTAGACGTTTCTGACAATGCAGGGTTTAAAATTAGTTAATTAATTACTTCATGATCAAGCAAAGAAATTAAAGATCCAACACGACTTTTATCCAGGAGACAGGTGGAAAACAGAAAGTAATTAAAGATATTCAAAGTAACTTCACTAAACTTCAGTGCATCATGTTTTTACATATCCATTGTAACTGTATCAAGACTTTTATTTATTAAATTTTTTTGGCATCAACGTGCATTTAATTTATTTTTTAAACTATCTTTTAAAATGCCAAACCAGGAAAATTATAGCCCGAACCTTGAAGAGGTCATTTTGTAGCCTAAATCTTTATAGGTGCCGAAACCAAAACTAAAAGTGAAATGTAAAAAAACAGAGAGCGACCACTGAATGGGCTGACACAACCTACCAGCAGGTAGAGTAGGTGACATACTCCATACTTATGGAATAATGAGCTTTTAAGTAATTCAATATCAAATTGGAAGAACAGGGCACTTATGAAAGATGCAAAGATTTGAAATAGTAAAATAACTTATTTTTATTTGAAAAATGATGATTGTTTTGGATCGTCGACTCTTTCCTCGCTCAGTACAAGGACTCAGTGTAACCTTATCCACTTGTTCTATATGTAGTGAGTGATTCCAGTGCAAAGGTGGAGTGTATAGCCTGATCCTCTCTTATCCCCTCTCCTATCCCGTGTCTTATCAGCCCCCGAGGGAGAGCAGGGATTAACAAGTCCTGGAGAGAGGAGTAGAAGAAGAGGGGGGAAACTTTAATACCTTGTACTTCCCACACTCTTATCTGGTTTCTATAGCTTTGTATCAGATGAAGAGTTTGTACACTGTGTATGATTTATGCTGATACCAAGTAGGTCAACAGGGAGAGAGGGGAGGTAACAGGGGAGAAGGTGCATCTCCGTGAAGAACAACATGGTGACTGGGTGGATGGAGAGCGAGGGGAGTGGGGTAAAACGGTGATAAAGGTGGAGATGTTGGGAGAAGTGGAGAGGTGTTGAGAAAGATAAAAAAAACTAACCAAACAATTGTTGGATCATGGTCATTAAGATGTCAACGTTCCTTTGACGTCAAGACACCCCAGGCTCCGAACGGTAGAGCTAAAACAAAAGATTTAATTTTTGTCCTTTAGTCACACTAACAATGCTCTAATACATCAGCACTAAGCATACAATGGGCTCTGGAAATAAGTGCACTCAAGCTCAACTACGTGAGTCATTTGGAGTGAAACTGTGCTGTTACCAGCTAACACCTGTGATGCCAAAGACCTGCCATTCTGGGCTTTGGTCGTCCATTCATGTCTTCACAAAAGGAAAAAAAGTCTTTTTCACATCATACACGCAGACTACAGAAACTACAGAAATGCACAGTTTGCTATTGTGAGTCACCTGTGCACATTTATAACTGAAGACTTTACATTTCTCAAATGTTTGACAGAGGGGATCAAATATAAGTGTACAAAGAGCAGGATGTGTTGCAGCAAAAGTGGCTTGATGCAGATTACAGCTAGACCTTGAAAATAAACTACAGAAGGGATTGCCATGACATTTGGTACAGATATTCATGGTCACCACAGGATGAATCTTATTGGGTTTGACGATCTCCTGACTGCTGCTCAACAACGTGGACTTTTTTAGCTTTTAGTGAAATGTCCTGAAAGCTACTTGATGGGCAGATACACAATTCTGTTGACATAGTGTTTGAATTCTTAAGAAGTTTGCTACCCTAGGACTTTTCCCGTAGTGCCAACAGTAGGTTGGTTTTTGCCAAGATGTAGCAAATGTATTGGCACAAAATATTATTCTTTATTCTGACTGTCAGACATTAATGCCATACATTTTTTTTGCCCCTGTACAATCACATGTAAGCAGGTAGAGGAATGCACCATAAAAGTGAAAATAACTATATTAAAATTAAATTAATTTATTAGATTTGCAGAGTGCATTCACCAAATAAAATCACCAAAACATTCTGGAACTAAAGTGAACTGTCATGTTCACCTGCTCTGAACAGGCGGGCAGTGAAGTGCACACTCAATTTTGGCATCAAGATTCCAATTTCCTGCTGGTTAATTAAGGTAATTAACTACCAAAACACCAAACGGGCACAGCTGAGTAAATCACCTCAGTGTGCTACAGGAAAATACCAGTTTGCCAGTGTGACACTGTGTTTCGTGTCTGGCATCAAACCTTTATCTGGTGCCATCATCATCATTTCAGTTTGTCCAATACTTACACAACTAATGACAGTCCAATCAGCCAGTTTTACTTTGTGTTTGGTGTAATTGGTGAGTATTGGCACTAAGATGGTAAGCATGCTTATAATTTAACTGTTAAGCATCAGCATGTAAGCATAGAATATAAGCATGCATTGAACATAGTTCAGCCTCACAGAGCTGCTCTCTGAGGTTTACGCTATCTTGTCTTGTTTTTTTCCAACGGCGGTTCAAAGAAATAAATGTCACGGTGATGTTTGCCAAGTAACTGCTGGGCGAAATAGAAAGCAATGAACTGCTTCATTCAAACATGATTTAAGACCACTTTATTGTGCTTTTTAAAAGTTGGAGTGTAACATGAGACCAGGATCAACAAACTGACCTTCATCTTCTTTTATTCATCCAGGGATGGCTGACGGAGTTGGCAGCTGCCCACTACACCCACGGCAGCTACTGACGGACACTAAACAGCCTCACTGTGAGTTTGACGATCTCAGGAGACCGTCCTGGTTTACCAAAGGTCAGATGAAAAATAAAGCCTAATGCAGCATTTTGTCCATCCCACACACATTATTCTCAGTGGGCTTGAGCAGTCCTCTTCACACAGGTCTCAAACTTCAGACTACCGACCCCTATTTCATACTTTATAGAGAGATTTTATGATACAAATAACTGTATAAAATGCATCTCCTGTATAGATGTAGGGATTAAAAATATGTTTAGAATTCCACAAAATCAACTTGAAGTGGGTCTGGGCAATAAACCAAAAATTTACCGACAATAACCGTCGTCATTTTGCTCATGTCGCTCTTGTGTCCCTTTAAAGGCACTAAGTCAGAAACGAGATTCCACCCCGTCCAGTCTGTAACAAAAAGGGTTCAACTTACAGAATAGGCTCAAGAGCCACGTCATTACGTCACTGTATACGTCTCTTATTACGTTCTTATTAACACTGAGTAACCTAAGGCTAGCCCGCTAACGCTAGCCCGCTGCTAACGCTAGCCCGCTGCTAACACTAGCCCGCTGCTAACACTAGCCCGCTGCTAACACTAGCCCACTGCTAACGCTAGCCCGCTAACGCCAGCCCGCGCTAATGCTAGCCGTATCAATAACATTCCATTCAAGCATGTCAAATAACATGAATAACACACATTTCGTTTTGTATACTTTTAAATGTATTCAGTCGTTCTCATTTCAAGTAATCTGTGTTTATCAACTGATCAATAAATCTTTACAACTAAAAGTACTTCATTTGTATTTTCTTTATTTTTAGACAGTGTAGTTTTACAGTCCTTTAAAATGGCAAAATGATTGCAATAAACAGGTCCAGGGGAGTCATACTATCAATATAACTGCCACAGCCCCATCTGGAGTAGTTATCGTCTATTTATCGTTATCGAGGTGAACTGCTCAATATATCGTGATATTGATTTGAGGCCATATCGCCCAGCCCTACCTTGGAGTATAAATACTCTTTAATCTTTAAAGGGATTAATTAACACCAGTACAGAGCAGCCAAACAGTGAGAATACTGTTTCCTGAGCAGGTGAATGGACGCGTTCACACAGACAGCGAGTACCTGCGGTAACTAACAGTTGTGCACATCACAGTGGGACTTATTTATTTTATGCAGAGCAGCTGTGTGATGAAGGTAATGGGACAGGAAAGCGTGAATGAATCAGTGCTGGCTTTGTAATTACTTGAGTGAGATGGAAATGGAAAGGTGCGTTCAAACAAAAGATGGCAGCTGATGGTGAAGTTTGAACAGAACACAAAAAGGAAACAGGTAGTGACTCATATTGTATTCCAACAAAAAAAAAGCACATGCAAGTTATTAAAAATGAAAGTTTCTTTTGTCTATTTCTGCCACTATTTGACACACCAGGAAATTTACTGTTAACAATATTAAGAAGTAATGAAGTAATTTCTTCACAGTTTTCACCATGTGTTGAAATGAAAAGAGTCGTGTTTTCTGAATCTTCCATTCTCCTTTCTTACCCTTAACACAATTATTAATATACCTTTCTTTCCTTAACACTTTGAACTAAAAAACTAGCAGGTGCAGATGGTGTTTCCTGTCAACAGGTAATTCCTCAGAGGTCTGTCACCTTTGGGTGTCAAAACACTGGTGCTAAAATCGTGCAGACTATAATGTGCTCTGGAAAAGATTCATTGTTTTTATTCTCACTGACAAAGTGTTATGTGGAGATCTCACATTTAATTTATGAATGAATTATAATGTTTTTTTGACATATTGTATACTGAAAGGCCAAAGCACACAGTTCTAATTACACTTCAGCATCACTTGCATTCACACATCCCACTCCCCTTTTGTTCTGTTTATATTTCCGTCTTTCTCCTTTCTTCTCTGGCTGCTGCTGCTGCTGCAATGTTTTCCCACTGTTCAACTTTTCACCTTGAGTCAGCAGCTCAGCTTTTTGATAGTCCCACCTTTATCCCCCTCAGTTAGATGTTCAGGCTCCTGTCTCTACACTTCTAACCCGACACATGTCACTCATCCTGAGGAGCTGGCTTCCTTTAAAGCGCCGAGCCCGAGGCTGAGGTGACTGGCAGGCGTTAAATCCAAAGTGGAGCTGCAGGAGTCAAAATGGTAAAACGAGCCAATCAGTGAATAAAACCCCAGATGGGTCAAGTCTGCTTTCTGTTTGAGGTTTCAGTGTTGTTCTTTATAGAACTTCACAAACTTTGAAGAAATTTAATGGAAAGTTAGGCAAGATATTCTCAGGCAGAACTTAATTTATTTTACAAAATCCCAATCATCTTGGATTCAGGGAATTTTAAATTTAGGCTTTGTGAGACAGAAATTGTTTTAATTGTTACTAGGAGCCTGTGTAGGGATTGTCTCTTACTGCATGCATTATCTGGATCAAGATGCAGATTAAAATAGCCTAAACATTATTATTCATCTATAAATTCATTATCCTTAACTCCTTTGGCTGGAGCCAATCCCAGCTGACATTGGGCGAGAAGCCGGGTGCACCCTGGACAGCTCTCATTTACTCCTACGGGCAATTTAGAGTCACCAATTTAAGGCCGGATTCGACCTGTGACCCTCTTGCTGTGAGGCAAAAACTTTACTGTTTGCTTTGATTACTGTAAAGAGACGGTTTAGTTTAGATCAATGTCCAGGCAGCTCATCATATACAGAGAGAGAGAGATTACTATAAACGGTTTGTTCTACCCCGTATCATTCAGCATCAAATCGTCAAACATCAGTCTGCTATAAATAGCTGCCCTGGATCACACTAACCCACACCACGCTATCAGAGAGGAACTCCTGCAGTTCGGAGAGCGATCGGCTCTGGATGCATCTCGTTAGCGCGGCCCACCGGAGGCCTGTGCTACTTCAAACACCTCCATGCGGCTGCTGCTGCTGCTGCTGCTGCTGAGCCTGCTGCCTGCTGCCTGCTGCTGGCTATAAATAGGAACCAATCTGCAACCCAACCTAATGAGCACAATCCACTTCAGACCCAACTGTCAACAACCAGCCACTGTGTGTGTGTGTGTGTGTAAAAATACAGCTGACCGTGCTGTTTTGATCATGGGTCTACTGCAAATCACAGCTCTGCTCAGGAGTGTGTGTGTGTGCATTAGGTTCCTGCTATCTTTTGTTGCTAAATATAGACCAAGCAGATTTCGGAGTTGCCTTGGCAGGATGACGGCAGCAGGACGAGCAAATTGCCCTCTCTCGTTCTCCTTTTCCATCTTTGCTCTCCCTTCTTTCTTCTCTTTTTCCCATTTCAAGTCCTTCTTCTTTATCCTCTCTCTTCTCTTCTCCTCTTAAATCCCACTGACCCGTATTACCTGTGTGCATTTGCATGTGTTTATGTGTAACTCTGGCAGTGTCGGGTGTAGCTTACTTGCACGTTTCTGCACATCTGTTTTTCATTAATATGTAAATGTTTACATGCGGTGTAGTAAGATTTATGCATGATTACGCAGTAGAACGTTAGAATGGGTTTTAATGAATGTATTTGATGATCAAATTAAGGTTGTTATGAAGCTATGTTAGCTTATTAGCATATCGCTCAGCATGCAGGAAAAGAGGTTACATGGGGGGATTTCTTTCTTTACATTAATCCTATAATTAATATTACTGACGAAAAAATTTTTTTTATGAAGGTTGGTATTTAGTTACTATCTTAAAACACAAGATGTTTTATCTTCACACTAAGAGCAAAATGAAAATGGCGAACTAGGCAGTTTTTTCCGATGATGTAACACATGTTAGTATGAATAAATAGTTGTTGCTTATGCATGCTGTATTTTTATCATGAACTGGCAAATGGTCAAAAATCCAGTTGATCCAGTCCATAACATGCTTTAATTATCACTGCTGCTTGTTTGTAACACAAACTGAACTAGGCAGGCAGCTATACGTTTATTTATCAAGCATTACCCCTTCAAACAACATATCCATTACAGTCCATCCAGCATCTGCAGATCTACCAGAAGCTCTGGTGGATCTGTTTGTCTGGAGGCTTGATCTAATCAACTGAAACTGATCTGAGATAAAGAGGGATGTAGAACTGATGACCGACTGCACACACAAGCCCCGCCCTTTCATCCTCCTAACGCTGGCTTTCATCACAGCATCTCTCTTTTTTGAGATCTGACTTGAGATCAGTGCACTTCAGACACGGTCTAAGTTTTTACAGCATTGTCAATGAGCATAACAACTGAAAGAAAGTGGCAAAGAACAACAAGATCTCCAACCTTAACGAAAGAATAGACAGTTTGTCAATAGTAGCCATAACAACACAAATGAGCGTTTGTCAAAATGAACCAATTGAGCGTTTTCTGGCTCAGGACAGCATTCTAAAAATAGCACACATGTCATTATACATACACGTACGGTTTGTGGTAGTAAAAAATGCTGCAATTTCTGTGAATTTATGCTACAAAACCACTGACCTAGGTTTAGGGGGGAAAAAACGTCCTGGTTAGGGGTTATAAAAGAAAAGTTTCTACATTTAAACTTTGAAAATTAAATAAATGTACTTAACTGCCGGAAGTGAAGAAGTTACAAAGGTGACGTGACTACTGTAAGTTACTTAAAAAACCTTAGTTAGTAACAAGTGGGACATGAAAGATGGTAAAGATGTGTAAAACGTAAATATGAGTGGCATTTGCTGCCTGTACAAACGCTCTATATTGAGGTTTTTGAGGGGAGACCAGTCTCAAAAAGAAATGACTGAATTCCAGTCAACTCACTATTTTAAGTCAAAGGTGTTTAGGTTGAAATAGGTTGAAAAAAATGATCTTAGGTCTTTCTTGTCTGTTTGATACAAAGGAGTTCTGGATCTTGTCCTCACAGATTCCCACACCAGTGCAGAAGGACATCTTTTATCAGCTTATACGTTTCTACTGTGTATTTAGGTCAAAATGTGCCTCAGGCAGCTTCTTGGATTCCTCCCTGACACCCTCAGTCCAGAGGAACTTCAGTTCTTCTCATCTCTTCTCATTTGTTGACATCTGATCAGCCATCGCTGGCCTTCTCTCTCTCTCTCTCTCTCTCTCTCTCTCGC
>CAFUXE010001139.1:179134-189627 GCA_903364295.1 Serranus cabrilla
TCTCTCTCTCTGTCTCTCTCTCTCTCTCTCTGTCTCTCTCGCTCTCCCTTTGAGTGTGGATTGTGTTTCAAACCTACACTAATTAGAGCAATCATGGCTCAATAGCTGTGGATCAATGGCGCTCGACCGCTTACTGGGAGTGACACACTGGGGGCCGATTGACACATCTGTCGCACCGGGGAATATGACACAACAGAAGGCCTGTCAGTCCAGGTGACAAATGCTGTCACCACTTCAAGGGGAAAGGAAATTACAGGGATCAGCGTAGAAAGAGACTCATTCTGAAATGCTACATATCCATTACTGACAGGGCAGGGGGTCATTATGCCATATTTGCATTTCTGCTTTTGACATTTAAAGTGGTAATCTGTGAGCGTCTTGCTTCTTTCATTTTGGCAATATTGTATAAACTCCCAAAAGATCACATGTCAATCAAATACCGAGGCCAATACGGCTATTATCGTTTTATTTATTTTTCTGTGCAGAGATTAGACCTTATTATTGGTCACGTTAACTGCCTGTTTTTTATTCCATTATTTAGTTTGGTTGGTTTGTTGCTCTGCTCTGATCATGTTGGTGAGTCAGTCCACCACTTTGGTCCCAAGTGGAATATATCAACAACTATTGAATGCATTGCCATGAAATTTGTAACACATATCCGTTTTCCCTGGTGGATAATAGCCGGTTTAATGACTCGGCTGCTCCCCTGACTTTCCCTCCGGAAACACCATCAGCTTGACATTTTTTATTCAGAGTCAAATGTCTCAGAAACTGTTGGATAAACTCATACAGACATTAATGTTCCCCACAAACTCTAGCACTCTGGTGATGCTCTGACGTTTCACCTGTCCTGTATTTTTGGTCATTAGTCTCAGCTGTACTTGAGACTAGAATGTTTACATGCTAATATGTAATATATAAACCTCTCACAGGTGTTGCATGTCGTCACCAGGCACACGTCGTCAAATGAAATTACTGTTGAATTGCTTAAAGATTTTTAAAAAATACCAACAAACAAATAACAATGTATTGATATAAAACTATTGCTGATTATTAAATTAAACCTATTCATGCAGTGTATGATTATAGCATATCACTGTGCATCTAAATGATCATTTGTGGATGTAATCCAGTTCCTATTAACTCTAGCAGTGGGTTTGTTTAAGTCAACATATGGCAGAAAAGTGGGCGTACAATCCAAAGCATCTAATATAATTTATTACTAAAACATCATGGAAAATAATTAAACCCTGCAACTGTTGAATTCTTTAGAAATATAAAAAATCCTCAACTGTAAAATTCATTAAACAGAATACTAGTCTAGGCTATTTAATGTCTGCAATTAAAGTTGTGAGATGATACATTCGCTCAGATCTGCGCAGGTTTCTATGCTTGATTGATAAAAGATGGCCAATGAGTGACTGTTGCCAAGATATTTTAAGAAATTTTAAGATCCTGAAGAGCTCCAGTGCTACAGACATCTACCAAGACTCAGACCCAGATTTCAGGGTTGTTTTAGCTAAGATTTTTAACCAGTTTCTCACAATGAGCACTTTCAATTTAATGCAGGACAAAAAAGCTGCACCCTAAAATGTTTCTTTCAAATATACATTCATCAAACATTCCTTTAATTTTGTCCCGCAGTGATCACGTGAAGAGAAAATCAATCAATGAACTGGGGATTCCACATTCCTACATTTATAGAAGAGTCAATAACTGCAGAGCCACCTGCAGGTTGCAAAAGAGCAGAACTGAGCTGCTTCATAGCATGAAGTAATCTGTGGCGTCACTGACGCAGTCAGATCCTGTGACATTTCCAGAACACGGTCAGTTATTTGAGCACTGGTTCAGAGGGGATTCTCTTCCTACTGAAAGATTAAACCTCCATCTCCCCCGACACAAGATATTCAGAAATAAAAGCAGAACATTTGCCAAACACCAACAGAAAGCACTTTAAATAAATCAAGTCATACCATTTATCTTAAAAAATGCTGCATGTTACGGCCTCAAGTTCCAGCTCTCATAAGTGCATTATTAATGTCACCAACAGCCCGCAGGATCAGCGTCCCCACAGCAGCAGGCCCCCATGTGTGTTGGTCAAGGGCACACTGACAGAGATGGATGCTCCGGCTACTGTGGAAGCTGACCTGATGATCTTAGAGTGTGCAGGGCCGTCACTTTACACACCAGAACAAACTTTCTGAAGCGTTTAGAGTGCATCATGGACACGTTATGTCACTCAGCAAACACCTAGAGATGTTACAATATGTGGACAAACTCTATTTCTAAAGTGTTTCTCTGTGTAATGCAGGTGTGTGCCATCTTCATGCATCAGGCTGTGCCTCGACGCAGCACAAGACAATAGGAATAATTACCTCGAGTTTGATGTCCTCAGATCGTTTGCCAGTCGTCAGCGATGAAAGCCTGTAATAAACAGAAAAGACATAAAAAAAACAAGTTGAATCAACCATCAGTGTCATCCGTGGAAGAAGGGGCAGGTCCCTGCCTGACACACAACGGTGAGTGGAGGATAATTAGGAGACAGTGTCCCTGATTGGTGCATTTGTCTACATCAAAGAGCACTAAGTAGGATACGAAGCAGCTGGGCAGGCTTTACATGGAGGAACAAAGCAGCAACACACAATCACAGAGATATCGCATGGAAATATAACTCTGCTGCGAAGATTGACTCCTAACAGAGTCAGCTCATGTGTGAAACAGTAAAAGTACCCTGTGACATTTAGCAAAACACCCTGATGTTGTTCATTATCAGGAACATGTCAGTTCAAGCTGAAAGACGTTGAGGGGGTGGCAGCAGTAGCTGACTGGTTAGAGAAATCAGCCCATGATGTACGGACTTAGACTCCGAGGCATGCTGGGAAGCTCTGGGAGAGGACAGCGGATGCGTAATTCTGAGTGTTACTTTCCTAAACAAGCACCATCAGACTGCTCAGCGTGAGGCTGCAGCAGCAACGAGCCGCTCCCCAGTATGAATCAATGTAATGGGATCAGTGTGACACGGAGCACGAGGGCAAGAAAGGCTGAGTACACTTCACTTGTCCTCCTGTACTCTGCATTATGGGGGATAAAGACGGCTTAAGAGCCTAAAATTGTTCTTTGTGGCATAAGATTTTTATTGGGGTGGATATCTCTGTCAGAGGTGTTATTATTTATAAGTTTTGTGAATGCATAAAATATCGCTGTCCATGGTGCTGATTCTAAAACTGCTCCTGCACAGAATTGGAAACCCCCTGATGGGACAAAAAGCAGTTCATATAACGACCAAATGTCTTCAGTTGTTGGCAGTTAGAACATTTATGAAAAATTACATCTTAAGATGTCAAAACTAAACTATGGTTTTAATTTTGTCCAAAAACCTAAAATATGTATGAATTTCAAATGTACACAAAAGACAAAGTGACACACTTCACTTGTCCTCCTACTACTCTGCATTATGGGGGATAAACACAGCTTAATAAGCTAAAATTGTTCTTTATAGTACAAGATTTGTCTTGGGGTGAATATGGCTGTTGGAGAAGTTATTTATGAGTTTTGTGAATGCATTAAAGTTGTGAGCACTGTCCATGGTGCTGATTCTAAAACTGCTCCCACACTGGAGAATTGTAAACCCACTAATGGGACAAAAAGCAGTTCATATAATGGGCAAATATTTATGCAAAATAAAATCTTAAGATGTAAAAACCGAATTATGGCTTTAATTTTGTACAACTTAAAAACCTAAAATATGCATGAATTTAAAATGTACGCAATAGATGAAGTGACACACTTCACTTGTCCTCCTGTACTCTGCATTATGGGGGATAAACACAGCTTAATATGCTAAAATTGTTCTTTATAGTATAAGATTTGTCTTGGGGTGAATATGGCTGTTGGAGAAGTTAGTTATAAGAATTGTGAATGGATAAAAGTTGTGATCGCTGTCCATGGTGCTGATTCTTTAACTGCTCCCACACTGGGACAAATGGCAATTTGTATAATGATCAAAATGTCTTCAGTTGTTGGCAGTTGGAACATTTATGAAAATGAATTCTTAAGAGGTGATAACCAAACTATGGTTTTAATTTTGTACAACTTAAAAACATAAAATATGTATGAATTTCAAATGTACGCAAAGGACAAACTTCATTAGTCCTCCTGTACTCTACATTATGGGGGATAAAGACAGTTTAAGAGGCTAAATTGTTCTTTATAGTATAAGATTTGTCTTGGGGTGAACATGGTTGTTGGGGAAGTTAGTTCTAAGAATTGAGAATGGATAAAAGTTGTGGTCGCTGTCCATGGTGCTGATTCTTTAACTGCTCCCACACTGGGACAAATGGCAATTCGTATAATGGTCAAAATATCTTCAGCTGTTGGCAGTTGGAACATTTATGAAAAATTAATTATTAAGAGCTAAAAACGAAACCATGGTTTTAATGTAGTACAACTTTGTCATCTGAGGCTTCATTAAATTATAAAATATGTATGAATTGTAAATGTACGCAACAGATGAAGTGAATGAAGTATTAAAAGTAGTTGATTTGTCAGTTGAAGTGTAATCACTGAGAGCTGATAAACTCAGAATATGAACTAAAAGCTGTCAAACCGTCATTTGACAGGTTAGTGGCTGAAAGCAGTTGAATTGTTGTTTGAAGAGTGAGATGAAAGCAGCTGAGAGTAAGAATCAGTTGAGGACAGCTGTATCCTGCAGGTTTGAACATTCCCCGCCTCCTCCTTGGACTGAAAATGTCACTTATACAAACTTTGCCAAACTCTCATCTCGAAGCCACTGTGAGCAGAATCTGCATGCAATAATAAAAGCATCATAAATTCACCCCATTCATCTTCATTCATCCCAGTCAATCTGTGCGGATAACTAAACAGACCGTTACAAATGGTTGCTTTCTGTGAATTAGCTTTTAAATCACACAATTTTGTCAAATAAATTAATCACTCGAACCAAAAGTGACAGTCGCATTAAATTACCCATAAACACAAATAGTCCTGAACTCAGATCTCTGGCATCAGTGCAGGATATCACATCCGCTGACAGAACTTCTGTTTAACGTTGGTGATATAGTGACTCGATTTGTTGTCCTGAAGGTTAGCCTTTGGAAGCAGGACATCTTATCAGAGAGGGGTGCTGGGAATGGATGGGTCTATATTGGAATCACTGATCAGCCATCAATCAACAAGCATCTGTCAGCCCATTCATCAGCTAGACTGAGTGGAAGTAAATGCTGAGTTCATTCGTCTTCACTGGACTTAGATGTGAGTTTGACATGCCGGCGACTCGAGCAAATACAAGATGAATGGAGATGAATGGAGAGGACACACACACACACATACACACACACACATACATACACACACCTAGTCTCCAGACCTTTAAACTGTACCACCTGCTGAACTACTGCTCACATTGACAGGTGATCTGTTACAATTACTGTCATTGACCCTGATAAAGTTACTTTTGAAAGAGTGCTAATCAAGAGTTTGAGAGGTTGGCATGTGTGTGTGTGTGTTCTTTTACTCGTACCGGACACTTTGTGAGGCCCAACTTTAAACCTTAAAAGTGAAGAGATTTTTTTTAGAAAGTGAGGACATTTTGAGGACATCTTCAAAGTGCTGCTTAAGGCATTAAAACTTCTGGAGGACAGGGGAGAGTTCGGTTAAGCACAGATTGTTTCTCTATTTCAACTGTGTGCGCACCTTCTGTCTGCATGTTGACACAAAAAATATTAACCTCATGTGTCAATTTACACGTGAGTACACATTTTTTTTAAACTTTTTTTTTATTCTCTCTCTACACATCCATTTCTAACATTTCTAACAGCACATGCTGCTGATATCATTCCTATAAGAACGGGCGAGGATGGACCTGCTCCACCTCCTCGCAGGTTGAGCAGGTTGTTATCAGCCCATTCAATGGCCACTTGTTAAAAACAGTTATGATTACTTAAAGGCTGTAGCTTCCTTAAGATTTTCATCTCTGATGTAGTTTGTGAGCACACTGTCAGAATCAACAGATCCTGTATTATTTAAGGTGTTGTGAGCCTGAACAACACAAAGTTTCAAACCAAATAACTGGCAGCCATTTCTTACAGGAACAGAAGCACAACATTTACACACTGCCTCTGTTCTGAAAAGGATTTCCACAACAAAATGTTGAACTGCTTCTCTGAGGGAACCTGCAGCCCAAAGAAGACACACAAAGTAATTTCCTCAGCAGGAGGGGGAACATCTGAGGCAGCCAGGTTGTGCCTGGGGTGTGGAGCGGCTCAGCCCCGTAAGGTGATGCTTTAGATCATAGCCTGTTATCTGCAGTCCAATGGACACCCTACTGCTCCTTCACCCACCAACACTCCAGGAACTGCAGCCACCTCAGTATTTTCAAGAGCAATCCCACCATCTATAAAAGACTAGACAGCAGCGAAAAAATAAAAATGATACCTCCGAAAAGGGATGTACTGGAGTTAAGCTGACATGCTTCAAAGTTGTCGATGTTTTTTTTTTCTTTTTCTCAAAGTCTTTGGGAAGGACAACTCAGGGAGCTCTGCTGAGTTCAGGGTTTATTTATGTGCTTATATAAGGTAATAAAAAAGAGAAATGATAAGAATAAATGATAACACAGATGAAATAAAAACCTGTGAAGAGAATATAAAACCGTCTTGTCTCAGTCACAAGAAACATAAAAGAAAGTGAGAAAAACAAGAGATGAATCAGCGCATCCATCAACTTTTCAAACAGAACAGGTGTAACAGAGTTTGAGATAAATAAGTGAGGGCACATTAAAAGCAATACAGTGTGGTGTTAATAATAAATAGTGCTTTAGTGAATCTGGGGAGGAAACCAAACAGCACTTAAAAAGATCAGAAAGGAAATATTTTACATGTGTATGAAACGTGTAAAATCCTTCTCGCTGCCTGTACAAACGTACCCAACCTTTTAATAAACGTCTATTTAATTCCACCCCCTCCGTCTTTAAGCTCTATTGAATATAGTTCATTTATGGACGGGGATATTTGTCCCTTGACGTGGACGGAGCTTCAATAAATCTTTATGCATGGAACAGATTGTCTCTTTATTGATGTTGATGCTCTCATAGACTGTAATTATGGAAATCGCTGACCTGTTTTCCCACAAAGTTCAGCTTTAAGCTAATTTGACAAGAGCACTTTAGCCCATTATTTATCTCCAGCACAGTGTGAAATGTGAAAATTACAAGCGCTGTTAAGGTTGTTTTGATAGGTACCATTGATTAAAGTCCATAATTGATTCATGAAACGTACTTAAACGGCGTCGGAACATGAACTGAAATGACACGTGTTTATGTTCCCCAATTTGTGCCTCGAAATGTGTTTTGCGTCCTGTCATTAAATCATGATGATAAGCAAGTTGAGATCTCCATCAGGCGGCCCATTAGGGCTGCAGCATGTCCACATCTTGGAACAAAGAAGCTGCTCGTTCTGGTCAATCTGCTTCCTGGTTCGTAAAAGCAGCAAACAAAAGAAGAAGCACTCAGGAAAAAGATTATTTCATGTCTAAAATTAGGGAAAAAACAGCTAAATGGTTAAAAGGAACCAATATTGTTTGCTGGTATTTGACACTTTACTGACTCAACCATCCATAGATGTTAAACTATCTTCAGTCATTGTTGCCCATGTAAACCCTCATATAGGCATCTTTGATGCACATTATTGTGGATTGACGAGCCAAATTTTCCGGTTGCAACAATCTGCAGTTTCTTAGTTTAAACGCTTGTAATCTCTTGTTAAAAGCAGCATTTTTATGTGTGTATAATGTGTGTAAGTGACACTATGTACCACACCAAAACCTTCACATTTTAAACAACAACAACAACTTGTAATCTACTTTTCAGAGTCGGAGAACATTTTATGAAAAGTTGTGGCTCTCCCGTGTCGGTGTCTTTTCCTTTTCTGAAGTGTTCTTCAGTTGCATGTTTGCAGAAAGAAATGGCAGAGCAAACTATCCGACTTCACTGTAAACAAGTGGAACAAGTTTTGAGTCAGCTATAGTAGACCTCCCACCGAGCCGAACATCACATAGATATCAGAAGATGACTCATACTGTGTCAAACTCATAAACTGCTGAACCCCCACAGTGCTGCCGGTTTGTTTCATCCCTCACTGAGCCATTAACACACACACACAAATTATATTTTTTTACTTCTCAGAACATTCCTCTATTTATCTGTTAAACCTAATCCTTAAGCATCCACAAAAACACTCACATTTTACAAATGTTAAACCAGAAGTTTGACTTGACTGGCAAAACTCTGTTTTTTTATTATTATCTGGCTCTATACAGTAACTGATGAAGGTGGCAACAGATGGACCTGCACATCAAGAGTCCAGAGTCCAGATTTGTATAAAAACATATATTACAAAGTATAAAATAATAGCTGAAAACTTACAAACTCAGAACACAAGTATATCTTTGACTTTATAACGTTAATATAAGCTTATGGTTTTCACAGTTTAGCAGGTCTGTTAAAAAAAAAAGTTTATGATTTCTGCTCCAAGTTTATGATCAAAATATTTGCTTGTAATAGAAAATGAAGTTTCATTACTCTAACAAATGGTTGTTCTGGTTGCTTTGCAGATGGCTATTTTATGATGCAATTTGTATTTTATTTCCCTTTCTGTTTCTGAAATTTTCTACAAAATTGCCCACATTCTCCTGACAACTTATTAATGAATAAATGAGTTGTGGTTTAGTCCTAATCCAACAAGATCTCCAACCTAAACGACAGAAGAGCCCATTCAATACCAGGCAAAACCACACGACAGAATCACTGACCTAGACTTCCTGGTGAGGTGTTATAAAAGACAGTTTAAACAGTAAATAAATCTGTTAATGCTGGAAGTGAAGTAGTTACCAGGGTGACACGACTACCGCCTTATTGACCCAGTTTTTGAATCCATTTGTAAAGTATCACACGGCCCCGTGTCCATCACATTTCAAACGCTGAACAACTAAATGTTTTGGGTTCAGCAGGAGTCACATAGCAACAGCTGTAATCACAAACAACACTGCTGCAAAGTGTTTCTCTCCCGCTGCTGCCTGAAAAGACTCGCCGTGTGGACTTTGCACTTTATTTCCACCTGGTTCCTAATCTACGACTGAGGAGATCACATTATATACAAAACTCTGCAGAAACACATAAAAGCAAAGTGTTATTACATCGAGGACACTTTGAAGACACATTTAATCACAGCAACAATAAACTTTAAGCAAAAAACATCTTCACTTCACATATAATGGCCACTCACGAGGAGATAAGCATTTGTCCGTGTTAACACAATTTGCAGCCTGGGATCCTTACTTGAGTCCATTAAAGTAGAGAGAGTGTCAAAATTCAAAGATTGGAAAATGTTCTTCAAGTTTATGGAGGTTTTAGTCGCATAGCAACAGCATCTCACAGACACTTAGCCTCAAAGCATTCGCCGCGGCTACAGAAACACAGGGAGCGCTCGCTGATAAGTCGGCCACACAGGCAGCAATAACGACAACAAGCAGCTTCGACCACCGCATCCCAATGTGTACAACAAATAGGGCCGAACTGCCCAGAGACAGGAAGAAAGATAAGACAGGTACAGAGTGAGTGAGTGCTCAGAATAACAGCAAGGTAATGACTGTAATTCAACTTCACCTACTGTGTAAGTGAGTGAGAGTGAAAGTTTAAAGCTTAAATCAATGCGAGCGAGCAACCAGGCAGACCACAGGAGAGCCGGGAGACTGACACAATTCACAGGTCAGTGGGAGGAAGAAAGAAAGAATTGGAGGGAAAGAAGTGGAAAGGAAGAGAAGACGTGATTTAAAGCTGCAGATATGACGGAGCTCTAAGGCAGGATGATGGATGCAGGTCAAAAAATACACGCTTTCCCCAAAAAAACTCCAGTATCACATGTGAGTTCCTGCCCGTCATGCCCCCCTACAACACACTCACACACCCTCCACTGCGATGATCACAGCCACACACACTCCAGCTCCGCACACACAAGCATTAATCACTGCAGCAGTCTGAAGGGAAGCCAGCGGTGGATTTCCCTCAGGGCAGCAGCTCTTCTACTGTTTTAGCTCAGCACCCTCACTGAGTAAATGTAGCTCTTCACCCGGAGACACACACGTCTGCCACAAGAGTGTGTTTGAATAGCTGTGTGTCTGTGTCGCTGTGGTGTGTGTGTGTGTCCCACTACAGTTAGCAGTAATAGCAACAAGATCTCCAATCTAAACGACAGGACAGGTCATGTGTCAGTACCACCCATTACGACACATAATGTGCATATCGCGGCTCATGTTTCGTGGTACAGCGGCACGTTCTAAAAATAGCACACACGTCATTTTACATACACATGCAGTTAATAAATGTAAGTAAATGCCGGCAGTGAAGTAGTTACGAGGGTCACGTGAGCCACGGACACAAACCCTGTTCTCCTGAGTATATATATATATATATATATATATAT
>CAFUXE010001139.1:189726-211202 GCA_903364295.1 Serranus cabrilla
TTTTTTTTTTTTTTAATTATTATTATTTTAGCGTATGTTATATTCCAGGGTTCAAATAGGGATCTGAATTTTTTTGGGTCAGAGATGTGTCCATAACTGCTCATAAAATGGGTTTGATATGGTAATCAATGAGGCAGTGAGGCAGTCACTAACTGTATGACAATAATGCAGACTAATATGTTGTTGTTTTTTTTCATTTTTAACATAAGTTTGCATTAATTTAAATTTGAAATGTAAATGTTATAAATGCTGGTAATTGTTTATTGTTGCTGTTGGTCAAAAAGTGCTGGACTACACCTTAAAGAAAAAAGCTGCAGACTTTCTGCTTTGCTCCTCGAGTGTATAGGGAAGAGAGTGTGTGCAAGACTCTGTCATTCTGTGAGCCTCAGTGTGTGTAAGTCCACACATTTGGGAAGATAGGTGTGTGTGTGTGTGTGTGTGTGTGTGTGTGTGTGTTGTTTGACAGGTAAATGGAGCCCTCTCACTCTGTCTCAGCAACAAATAGCCCATATAGTCTGCGGCGCTCACCTTCTCTCCGACAAGAATCTCTTCTCGGCACTAATAGTCAATCAAAGTCCTCAGAGCAGCAACAAAAGAGAAGAAGAGGCTGTTTTCCTGCACACCTTCCTGTGACCCTCCTCAGCCCCCGCGCTCTCAGAGCAGACGGTCTCTCCTCTGAGGTTACAGAGTACTTTAAACTCCACAGCCTCTGGCATCTTTTTTCTTTTTGTTATTTTTCAGCTCATTTAGCATCCTTCCTCTCTTTCCCTCCTTTCTTTCCTTCCCCATTAGGCTCCGGCTGCACTGCAACATGCAGGTCCTGATGTAATGTCAGCCCATTCACACACACCCTGGCCATTCATTTCTTTTTACTTCACTCTCTCTCCTTTTAGAAGTTTCCTCTCTCGACAGGTCGGCCTGTGATTTAAATCCACGTCGCCCTAATATGCTGCACTCCTATGTACTCCTCTCGCTTTGTGTGGGACTGCATGTTTCAGATGGATACTACATTATACACTATAGAAAAAAGTTTTAATACAGATAATGTACAGTAAATGTATTATTATACAGTTCAATGTTTTTTTAATTCATCTGGTGGTAAGTGTAAAAAAAAGAAGTAATTGCTGTAATTTTATATTCCATTGTATGTGTATTTATTGTATTTTTTCATAGAATTCAATTAAATTACTGTAAAATAACATAATAATAATTATATATAAATATACATATATAATTATTTTTTTCATATTAATTTACAGATTTCATAATTTTTATCATTTATAATAAAAGTAATTTAGTGTTTTTGTGGCTTTGCACTTAATGAAGAAAAAAAGAAAAACCCTGTAAAATAATACAGTAAATTTCTTATTTATTTATTTTTGTGTATGTCATATTCCAATTTCAAATATTCCATAATTCTTTGTCGATGTAGGATCAGAAAATGCTCATATGCTTCTTTTTTTATTAATTGTACTGAGGAATTAACTGTGGAAAACTTTCCCCGAAATAGATGTGATGCATTCACACTTCCAACTCATTTAACTGCTCAGTGGCCAATAACAGAGCAGTAAACTAAATATGCAAAAATCTGTTTTTTTTTATTGTTTTTCTGATGAGCTGACATATTTCCAATCTCTCTCTCATTCTCCTCTTTCACTAAGAAAAAGACGCTCCAATATTGCACCTTCTTATCAGCTCTCACTCCTCATTACGCTGCGCTGCCATCCACACAGAACTGGTGTTGGGCTGCTGGGCCAACACATTGCTTTCAGTGAAATTTGCTACATATTTTACAGCAGGCAGCCCCGGGCCATAAATCATCTTCTGGCAGTCTAGATGTATGAGTGTACTCACACACTATGATGCTCCTTGTGTGTATTTGTTGTTGCTCACAACCAGCAATCCAAAGGTCAGGCCTTTTCCAAAGCTGTGTGCTTTTAGCAGCGGCGCCATCACAGCACACTTGGAGTCTTTCCAGGCATCACATTCAGAGAAGGCTCAAAAAGAGTGTCAATCAGGAAGTTTGGAATACCGACTGTATTCATTATTAGAAAGATTAGTTGACACTTTCAATTATAGCCACTGAATTTCATAATTACAGCCTAATTAGAGAGAGGGGATAGTAGGAAGCAGCATTTGCTTGTTAGGCATTTAACGGAGAGATGGTCGGGAATTATTGGGAACTCTCTGCAGCCAATTCAACACATTCAGCTGGCAGTTTTAGGGACTCCAGATGAATTATAGTGCCATCACCCATAGCTACTCATGGGCAATGGCAGTATGGATCAGCTAAAGTTCTGTATTGGAGGCCGCCCAACGTATCAAAGGGTGGGGATGAAAAAGAGGTTTTCTGTGAAAGACTTAACTTTCTTCTATGGTGCAGTGTTTCTAGAAGGGAAAGTCCATAGAGAGTTATTAAAGAGGCATCTGAATACGATACAAAAACCAAAGGAGCAGCGGTTTTCTCCAAACATCCGAGCTCATCGCCGGATCTCCAACACTGAGCCTGGACACCCTGCAAACCAAACGACATCAGGCTAATTCATCCATGAGCTCATTCATCTGGTCATCACCCAAAGCTCATGGCACCATTAGAGTGTCGGGTAAATCAACCAGTAAATCAAAAGCTGGCCTCCCGCTTCTTTTCCCTCACAGCTGATGCAGGAAAAACTCAACCATTGATGTCATTCCCATCTTATCCACATCTTACACTCAGTCTCTTGGGTGTTCTTTTGGGAATTTTGTAAAGCTGCATTGTGCTTTTGGGTCGATGTGGCATTCTCCATCCAATTCATGTTGGGACTGTTTCCAATTTCCAAAATCAACATCTGATCAATCTTAAGTGGGCCACTGGATCTTGAATATTAATTTGGATTCCAGATGATGGATGGCAACAGACATATCAAAGACTAATCAATACAATTTTTAACCTGGGAGACAAAATGATACTTGAAGTGTCATTACTTTATAGGATTATCCTGACCAATCCTAAACATACAACATAGTTTAACAAAACTGTGACAAAACCCATCATCAATAATTTGAAAACTAAAAATATTTCCATCCATTGTCATACACGTATCCGGCAGCAGGTTACGCAAAGTGTTCCCTAAGGACCCTGAGGCATTCCCAGCTGGATGAGTCACATAATCCATCCAGTATATTCTCTGTTGACCCTTGGGCTTCTTGGATGGACCCGGAACAACCCGTTAGAGATGTTTCCTCTCAAAATATGTGTTAGGAATATTAGATAACAACAGATATAAATAGCATCAGAATAATTATGTGAAGTTAATTAATCAGATCATCTGTCTCCTGATGATACAGTCGGATATTTAGCTCTGGGATTCTCTCAGCATTTTCAACTGGAGCGTTCTGTCCCTGATCTTTCACATTTTACAAAAACAAGACATATTTTAGCATAATGCAGCAACTTTCCACCATCCATCTCGCGCCACAAGCTGACAGCTGACTTCTTTCGGGGAGGACCCTGGAGAAGTCATTAAGACAGCGGCTGTCCACTTCCAAAGCAGCGTCGCTCCGACTCCATCTTTAACATTCATCAGGCATCACTGATGAAATTTGGAGGTCCGGCCTCCTTAACCTTGTGAATAATGAACTGACAGAAAGTGTTTGTTTTGGTATTCTGCTGCCTTGTTAAATCTCAGCCTATACAGTCTCATTTGTGTCTGCTCACCCACATATTACCACACAGATATCTTGACAAGGGGTCAGAGCGCCACCGGCCAGCTAATAGCTCCCCACATTCATGATTTATGTCGGCACCAATGTCAGAGCACATTAAATCCTGATCTGTGTGTGCATGTGTGTGAACATATGACAGACTGTGTCAGCAGAAGTTTATAGCTGCGTATATATCACAAATTTATCCCCGTCCTTCCTACTGTGGGTGGGAGATGAAATGTGAAGTAAAAAGGAAGTGCTTGAGCTCCGAGTACACAACTCAGGCAGCAGGAGACAGCTAGACAGACAGGTTAAGAACTACCAAACTCTACTAGGCCCTCTACCTCAAAAAATGGTGTCAAAACAGAGGCAGATTTCTTCCAGAGTATACCTCGGATCTCTTCACTTTCCAGGATAAACAAGGCTTGTAGGGACAGCACAAACACATCACGCTGAAACTTCGGCTATAAATATTTTCCTCTCACAGTTTGTGTCTCCGTGACCCGACGGAAACACAGGAAATTGCTGTGAATTTGGAAAAATACCTGGTACTGTAGGATCCCACAGAGGTTTGAGTTTTCTGTCTGTCAAAATTCTGAGTGAATTATAAAAGATGATAGTGACAGAACAGATAGTGGATGCTGTATAACGTGTCAGAGTGCCAATAAAATCATAAAGAACGACAGAAGAGCACCTGACTGACATATAGATTTTTATATATCAAATGTTTCCATTGCAGTATAATATAAAATAATGTTTTTCTGACACAAACTTTGGTACTTAATTAGTTCCACGAATCTGGCTTGTGTCTAAGTCCTTTAAATCACCACTTGAGTCCGTCTTAATTCGGATTTAGTCGATGAACCCAGACAAATAACTGCACAGTTTAGACTGTTACACTGAGACTGACAGGAGCTTAAAGTGTAAAGCTGAGAGAGAGAGAGTCATGGTTGTTGAGTTGACCTTCGTCAGGGGTTCCAACATGTCACCTATCCCGGCTCTCGTCTGTTCCATCAGTTCTGGCAGATATTGAGCAATCACTATCCAAAAAAAAATGAATGATCCCCTTCTAGTGCGAGACATGGCTTTGTTTCAAAATTGCTCAAAATGCAATTTCATCATCCTCAAGACAAGCACTATTGTCTGAGGAATAAAAAGAAGAAATAGAATTTTCTGGGAAGAAACTTCATTTTTCATAGCCCCGTTTATTGATTTTTCTTCAAACCAGAAACTTCACTTTCTCCTTCTCTTCTGTGAATGTGAGTGTGTGGGTTTTCTCTGTGAATAACCACTCACTTCTCCTTCTCTCTCTCTCTCCCTCTTTCTCTTCATCACATCCTCCACTCTATTCATTTTGTTGTCCATCAAACGGGCTGATACACGCCACCCACCTCTCCTCTTCGTGCTGCAAGAAGTTCTCATCCTCCGTGAGCACAATAGACAGAAGCACCAGTAATGCCATTTATACACAGCAGCCCCTGTAACCTCCATCAAATCCTTCTGCTGCAGCAAAGGCGTGAGTACACATATGAGAGGTAAGCACTTATTTAAGGTAATGTACTTATTTTATGCTGGAAGCTGGACATGAATTCATGCTCCTCCAGAAATGTGGATTTGGCAAACCACATAAAAACCCAATGGAAGGAAAGTCAGTGACAAAAACAGTAAACAGTTGCTCTTGAAAATCAATATTTGTTTTGGTGGCATGGGACCTGCATTTTCCAGTGTTTGGGGCACTAGAAAGAAACCTAAAGAGATCTAAAGTTTCCTTTAAAGCTTCCACAATTTCCAATACTTAACCCTCAAAAGACGAAATAATTGTTTCAAGTACTGAGCCGTTTATTTTATACATGATTGTCTATTTATAGGATTGGCCTCCAAAAAGGTAAAGTAAGAACGCAAAACACCACATCAGAGGAGCTTAATTTGGGGCCAGAGGGACAATTTATCCATGTCATCCATTAAAATGCCATTAATATTTAATGGACTCCCATATGATGTCCATTGGTGACCTTGTTTATATGCCTCAATCTTCCATTTGTCATACATAGACAGTTCAGTTTAACAGGGTCAGAGAACCAAAAGGCTGCCTTCAAAATCAGTAATGAGCTGAGTTTGGAAGGCTTTTAGTGTATGAAAGGTGCTTTTTGAAACAGAGTTAACCTTCTTATTCATGACACTGTTGATGAGGTTTACATCGCAATGTAATGTCACAGTCCTTGACAGAGTATCTCTATGAGTCCATGATGATTTTCTGTGTGCTACTTCAGTGTTTCTTCATGTGACATTTATGTAAATCTTCCTCCCTCAGTCTCTGCCTTTGCCTCTCTTTCTTTTGCAGGCAGAGATCACTGGTACGCTAATAGTCAGTAATTATTGAAATAAAACAAAAAGAAGGAGCTTCTTAATAATTTGTGGGGACATGATGACCCTGTCTAACCCAGGATCGTGCTGGTGCGTAGTTCTGTTTTGAGTCTGCTTGTTGCAGGGTTTAGCTGGGCAGAGAAGTTTACAGCCATGTTTATCTGGCCGGTGTTGCCAAAAGGGGAAGATAAGCTTGATATCAACAAGTGAAGCAGATGGGATATTATTACGAGATACTAAAGTCACATTCTGGTGGTTGATTTTGCACTAAAAACAGCAGGAATGGATTTCTAGCATTTTAAGAGACTTCTGTTTAGTGCTGGTGGACCTTATGCCAATGTTCTGTAAAATATGTGTCATGTCCAAAGTAATAACATCGATTCATATCTGCTCTGGTCTCAGAAACATGGGTTCAGTTCACAGTTTCATGCCCATACAAAGTATGATACATTTTCAAACTGCTGGTTTTAAAAATCTATAATCTGCATTATAACAAGGAGTAATTACATATTATTCCCACTGACTGCATTTGGTGTGATAAATGAAGTTGTTTTGAAAGGCGACATAATCTTGCTCATAAGTGTGAACAAATTTGAGTCTTTAGCATTGGTTAATAACAGAGTAAGTGGTGATTTATGGGTTGAATTAGCACCTTGCTAAAGGCACAAACTGCACTCACATTCAGTCTTGTTGGCTCCAACAATAAGGACCGAGGCACCTGTTGATCTCCACAACAACCAGGTTAACAATTGCAGTATATTGTGTGCTTTTATAAGAAAAATTTCTGCTATAACACATTAAACATTAAACAATCTTCCATTATAGAGCTGTATTAAAGCTATCAAGTCAAAGTTTTCTTTGTGAGCATGCAAGAACAAGACCAGTCTCCCTTCAAAAACGCCAATATACAACAGACTTTCACTCAAAGAGCAGGGTTCATGTCCCATGTGAAAACAAAAGTAAATAACTTTTTACGTAACTTACGCTTATACGTAACCTCCGTGGCTCATAGTTTGTGAGTCATCTTTTTGTACGTAACTTCCAAGGCTCACGTCACCCTCATAACTACTTTGCTGACAACATTTATGCACATTTATTTATTTTATAACGCCTAACCAGGAAGTTCTTTGCCCTAAACCTAGATGGTTTTGTTGCCTAAATCACTGAAACAACAGCCTTTTTTACAACTAGGAACCATCATTTTAACAAATGCTCTTATGTGTCATTATGGGTGGTATTGATAAATGGTCTATTCTGTCATTTAGTTTGGAGATCTTGTTGCCAAGAACACCTAAACAGAGCGGTAAACCAGTTGCCATTGTTGTGACCAACCCAGTACGGTCTCTCTAACCTCCTAAAGGACCACAGGTGCCATTAGTCAGGTGTGTTTCTGCTCAACTTAGCTCACACTGTAGAGACTGGCTGGAAGACATATGGACATGGATTGCCACTTTACATCCTCAGGGGAAATAATGGTACAGGTAGTAGCTTCAGTTCAATGGTGTTAAGTATTGATAGAAACTATTGGCGAAACCATAGTTACTGTCAGGTCAAATTTACCTGACATCGGGCTGAATAGTGTTTATGCTTGCATTGTCTACTTATGCATGACTGTGTGTGTGTCCTTATGTGTGGGTCTGAGTGTGTTCATGTTTGTTTTCCTTCACATATCTCCCCCAATCAATGCATTTCCTCTCACCAATCAATGTGTGTTGATGAGGTTTGGGTGCTTGCATTTCTCAGGCTTCATTCTGCTGTATATGTCATTCCCCAGGACCGCCCCCCATCCCCGCCACCAACCTGTCCGCCTGATTATACACGGGAGAAAAAATAACCTTACCTGCACAATCAGTCAGTCGATAGATTGGAAAAGAGGAAGGCTTTGACTTTGGTAATCATGCATCTATGAGGAATTCCATATGTGAATGATTGCAGCGATAGTGGATAAAAACGACAAAAAAGGGAGCTGGGGAGCTGTGAGCTGGGTCAATTTTAACTACATGGAAAATATGTAAATCACATGCCAGATTAGAGTCATAGTAATTTGTCATTATTAGTTGACCTAGTGTATCATTGCAACAAGCTGGTAGTGTACATAAAGCCTGATTTATGGTGCATTAAGAGGTTATGTCAGACAAAAAGAACTGAGATTGGAAGCGATTGTTTTCTCCTGATGTTGTTTATCACAAATGAAATGAAATGATACTATGGAGAGTAGGGTCTCATACGGTACTACACATGTCTAGTGTTGCTGTGGTGATAACCAATAAGACATACATCCGAAATGACAGAATAAACCATTTGTCAGTCCTCCCTACATGAGTGGCTCACGGTTCTAAAATAGCACTCACGCCATAATACATACACGTACGGTTCAGGGTTCTGTAAAAAAAAAAGGTGCAGTTACGGTGAATTTAAGCTACAAAACCACTGAGCTAGGTTGAGGGCAAAATACTTCCTGGTTAGGTGTTATAAAAGACAGTTCAAACAGTAAATAAATGTACATAAATGCTGGAAGTGAACGAGGGTGATGTCAGCCATGGAACTTACGTAAAAAAACGGAAGTTATGTTTCAAGTTGTTTGCTTTTGTTTTCACATGGGACACGAAGCCCGTACTCCTGGGTAAAAGTCCATAACCTTAAATTAAACCTTCCCTCTGACTGAACTCCTATCAAGATTCCAAGAAGAGATTTTCCAGGAAATAAAGTTTTACAGTCAGCGGCATTTACCTCTCCTGACTGCCTTTCACTGGACACCTTCCACTCCATTAGCAGAGCTGTCAATAGGCCAGTTACACAAAAAACAGCAGGGGAAGTTAATGAAGTATTGTTCTGAGTCTAATAACACGTCCTTCAGCAATCAGCCAGGCTGTGCTCCTTTGGTGGGTGTTTCCGCAGCCTCCGAGCTGGTGTTAAACTCTTTATATGGCCTTTATATGTAGACAGACGGGCAGACTGTCTGAGAGCTGGGACGGCAGATGGTGAGAGGTGATGGTCGTGACTTACAGGGGCAGCACGGCGAGCTTTGATGTGGTGCTCGCACACTTCCTCAACCCTGTGCTGTGTGTGTACTAATACTGTGTCAATGGGGAAAACTGGCAATAGGTACCATTATGTTCTTTAATGACATCACTTGTACTATATTTAAACCACAATGGAGGAACAAAACATCATTAAAATTTAAATTATTCCTAAGTTTTTGCAAGTTTGTTAAGTTTGCTGTATGATATTGTCATACATAGGCTACAATTTAAGAATCACTTATTAACAAATCATAAAATTGTATCTATTTATCTGTGTATCTTTTATTTCTATTATTTATTATTATTTATTATTATTATTTATCATTATTTATCATTATATATTATAATGTAATTATTATTATTTGAATAATTGTGTATTATTGTTGTTGTTTTGTATGAATTTTTCTGCTATTTACTGGGTTTTGATTATCTGGCATTTTCAAAGAAAAAACATCTTCTTTGCACTGTTGTTTTATTCATAATTGACAATTAATATAAAAGAAATACCTTCGAAAAAAGGAACATAATGTTTATATTACCATATTAAGTGTAAATGCTTTTTTAATCATCACCAATTAGGTCCCATTCGTTTGGCTAGAGTTTTTTTAATGAAAAATATGTCAAGGTAATGAAATTATTTCCTTACAGTGTCTCTGAAAACGTCGGAAAATAAATACAAAATGGGCAAATAGGTGATAAATTCGAATTTAAAATAAGATCTCTATGATATAAATATGTATTCAAGGGTGTTTGATTTTTGCTTAATTTCGTACCTTGTTACACTTTTATTCAAAGCAAATTCTGTTAATTTGTATCTTAATAATCATTATCCAATCAAATATAATAAATGTTCTGTGATTGCTGCACAGAGACCAGATCTCCACGATGCTTCTTCTCTGTCTCACATCACGTCCTGAAATTTCTCCACTGGGATCATTAAGATTTCCTTTAATCTCAATCTCACTCAAACCAACAGACACACACGTCATTTCTGATCTCACTCTCAAACACAAAGTGATTCTGCAGAGGAAAAGAGTCTGACAAAGTAGAGCAATATTATCAGGTAAAGGGGAGCCACAGGTGCACCCTCCCCCAGCAAGACGAGACAGTATGCTCCCATTTCTCCCTTCATCCGTGCAAAAGTTTTCTCAGATCACATTTGTTTCTGCATCGGAGCGAAGGAAATCGTTGAGACTCGCACTGTTATTTGCTTGGGCATGTTAAACGATCCCCTGTGATTTCTGCCGAGTCCTCGCCCGCTGGAGCGCTTCAATGCAGCCATCCGTTGTTAGCTAAAACGATAGGCAGCGCTGCAGTGTTTTCTGCGAGAGCAGCAGCGATTCAAGGCTATTAAACATTGTTTTAGGCTCAGAGAGAGGTGCAATTTATTCAGCACCATGATCAAAGCTTAACCAGTGGAGCGAGATAACGCAGAGGGGAGAGAAGAAGAGGAAATCCAACAAAGGGCACGGATTGACTGAACTCTAACAAGCAGTCTGAGGTGTGGATGAAAAGCAGGCCCCATTAGATGCTAAATAAATGAATAAATAAAAAGATCCACTTGTGCAGAAAACATCGGGAGAACTTTTTCTTAATTAAGCACCCTCGAGCCAAACAGTGTTCATTATAGACCTGCGGAGTCTGTTCACCTGTAAATCTCTGTGTGAGTGTTTTTCCATGGGTGTACAAGCTACTTCCACATTCTCTGTAATACAGAACTACTGCTCCCTAATGGCTGGCACATGAGAGCATTATTAGGCTTTTTTTTTTTACAGCAGATCGCTCCATGAAACATCAGAGGCCATCGAGTGTTTCAAATCTTTACACGCTGTTTTCAACAAACACAATAATGTGAGCTGATAATTAGCCATCAGCATCAGGGTGAAGCCTAATGATTCCTGCATTGCCAAGTCTCTCACAAACAGATATCAGGATGCCAGGCTAACAACACCCGTATTAACTCCAGCAAAGCAAATGATATATGTAATATGATGGCCATGCATATTTAATAATTGAGCTGGCAGGGATGGGCATTTAAGTTAATTGCCATATTGATGTACTGGCTTTAAATAATTTAAAAGCATTTGTGTACTTGCAGAAATATTAAAAGAGTCCTAAATTAGTATGTTGTGAAGTACAGTTTGCTGTCCACCAATCTTTAGACTAATAATAATATTCTCAGACAAGTTATTGTAATGTGGTAGAGTTATGAGTTGTTCCTCAATTTATGAAGGTTAAACAACCAAAAAGAAGGTGAAAACATAAGGAGATTACTTTTTACATAACTTAATTTGAGTATTTTTAAGTAACTTACGTTGCTTACGTTGTTTACGTAAGATACGTTGCCCCCGGTTTGTGAATTATGTTTTTTAATGTAACTTCTGTAGTTTACATAACTTCCATAGCTTCACTTCCAGCATTTCTGGTATATCCATTTACTTTATTGTCTTTTATAACGCCTAACCAGGAAGTTTTTTTTTGCCTTAATCCTTAGTGTTTTTTTTAGCATAAATTCACAGAAACTGCAGCTTTTTCTACAACCGCGAACCTCATGTGTAAATGACGTATTTTACACACATTACGTGCCGCTACGGGCAGCTAATTTACAGCTTCCTGTCTTTCACAATAAAAGCCCTGGACATACTCTCCATCGCTGCTTACCGGAGGCAACTAAATGTGCAAATTTTCGAAGAGGCAGCTCAACAAAATAGCCTACAGTTTCAAAGTTAGATTTCCATTACATTTAGTTACATTCAATCACATTTTGTGATTTCAATCTAATAAAAAGATGGTAACATAAGATAACGTTGCCATGCTAACTTGCTAACCTACCATTAGATGCACTGATGACTCATACAGCTAGTGTAGTGTACAACAAAACCATTGTGAGTACTATATGTTACCAAAGACTCCAAATCGAGTACTCGTGTACTCGTGCCCATCTCTGTCACACAGTAACACCTTGCTGAAGAAGACACAATGAGCCATCAATCATCTCAGACATCTAAGGGTATTCAGGATCTCTTTCAAACCACCTTCTACATTATTCAGAGCTGGACGTATCACCAGGCTGTGCAGAACCAGGAGAGTTGTTTAAGCACTCCAGCAGCAATCTGCTGCAGGCAGGCAAACGACTGTCATAAGTCATATGGACGAAGTCGTACGGTCCAGAGCTGAGGGTCTCAGGAGGAGCCTGGAGCCAGAAGGATCCTCGACAAGGAGGCTGCCAGTCCTCTGCTCCTCAACAACCCTGGACCTGTATCCCAGCGCTGTACCCTTTAACTGTACACCGAGCTATTAACCATGACCATCTGTACATGCATTCAACATCTGTGCATTCACACTGCACCATCTGGACTTTTTATACCAGTTAGCATCAACATTCTCCCATATATGCTCTTAACTTGTTTATCTGCATATCATTACAGCTCTGTACCCACTTTTATGCCATCCAATCCTGAACTTCTGCTTTAAATCAGAGGTGACTATAGTTCTGTTTATCACTTCACAAAACTGGACTGACCAAGGAATCATTTTTTGTACTTGAATGCACAATTTTTAACTTATTTGGATCCGATTCAGCATTTTTTGTTGTTGTAAAGTTTATCTGTGCATCAGCTAACACTGCAACACTGTCTTAACTGACACTGACATGAAGGAGAGTTTATAACATGTCCGACTGCCTTCACCACAGATGTGAAAGAGGAGGACAGATGTTTGAATTTCCAGCACCGCATCAATCATCTTCTTGATAGATCAGCAACAAAGTGAATCCCTTATGACAAAAGATTTTGCCGTTATATATTTGCCTAATTTGCAAATTCTGACTCTTTTTTGCCAGAGAGGGGAAAGATGTGACTCACATATTTCAGGCCTGGGCAGGTCTTTGGCCCCTTCTCTCAGTTTAAGACATGGAGTACAGAGCTTTACTGAAGTGTAAAAATGACAAGTTGTGGTTTTACAAGGTTATGTTCTGCACAATGACTCCCCAAGAGTCTTGTCACTGTGAGGTTGCAAGCCAACCAACGGAGACTCCAAGAAGTCACTGCGAAAACCACAACAAACAAGTTACTCTGTATCAATTAATGAGTGTCTGAGATGCTGATAGGCGGATTAGTTGACCTTTGGACAAAGTGAGGCGGGCGGTTTGTGCACTGTTTGCAGTCTTTAGCTACAGAGGGTAAGTCTCCTGGCTGTAATTTCATATATAGCAGACATTAAAGTTGGTTTCAATCCTTTAATCTAGTTCTCCACAAGAAATTTCCCCAAAATGACAAACTATTCTTCTAAAAAACCAAAGTGGTGTGCTGTGTATATCTTGCACTTTAGCAAGAAAGATCTCAAATCTAAGTGGCGTGACCTTCAATTACTGTTTGAAGGTTTAAAAAATCATTAAGCTTTTAATATTTCTCAAGCCTTTGCTTTTAAAAGGCTTTTCCACGTCATCTTTCTACCAAATCCCTGAGTGGAAGTGTACTCGTGTGCTTTAAAAGCCCAGAGCTGCAGTAACCAGAACGAACTGCAACGACAGCTGAATTCACCAAACAATGATTGGCTCATTGTCCGTGTGGCTGGATGGAAGTTGACAGCTTGTTGTAACCATATTAAGACATCTTTTCCCTGCTGGATTACTGCAGTCAGTGCATAAAGTATTCCACTGTGGGTAATCTCTCTGGCGCCAGGGTTAAAAAGAAAAAAGACTCTGTCCAGTGATGTCAAACTCTGATAATGAACAAAGGAATGGGCGCCCTTTTGGCGGTTCAATCATTTTATAACATCAACAGCTCTGTTTCCAAAATAATATATTCACCAGGTACGATGGGAGGGAGCAGGGAGGAGGTGAAGAAACGTGGAAAAACAGAATGTGGAAATGAAGGTCACACCAAGAAGGAGAAGGAGAGAACAAGGTGTGAACACGAGTCATACACGGGGAGGTTATGTGTAGATCAGGTGTGGGAGCAAAGGGGGTGTGAAAAGCAAAGAAAGGGAATGACTAAATAAAAGGCAGAGTGATGGACACGGCGTGTCCCTACGGATGAAAAAGTGACGGGATGGGCTTTAAGAGGGCAACAACATCAAGGGTGAGGGGGAGGGAGAGGCTGTCATCCACAACGATCAGAGCAGAGGTTTGAACAGATGGGAGAAGAAGGGAAGAGGGGAGAAGAAGAGAGGATAAGAGTAGAGGGGAGTGGAGAAAAGAGGAGAGGTAATCATAGCAGAGAATAGTTCATAAGTAAGGGGTGGAAAGGGATGTACAATTTTATAACAAAGAAAGTAAAAGAAGACTAGGAAGGAAAGGAAATGAGGAGAGAGAAAAGGAGAAAGACTGTGGACTTTAAACCATCTAAAACCAATGAAAACGTACTAAAAACCTTTGATTTCAGTAAGAGGAAATTCAATGTGCTGATAACAACCGTCTCAACCTGCTAGCAGGTGGAAAAAGCCCCTATTTGCCCAGTCCAATGGGAATCATAATGCTCATAACACCTCATTCAATCATGTGATAAGAATGAATGTAAAATAATGAGAAAGGAAACACAGAAAGTGATGGGGGTATCTTGGGAAGACAACAGAAGTGGTAGGGATAAAAAATAAAAAATAGTCATAGTAAATAAAAGATAAATGGTGAACAGAAAAGAGGAAAGAGGAGCAACAGAAAGGAAAGGAAATGAGGAACAAGCTAGCAAAGAGAACAGAGCAGAATAGTGAGGGGGGTGAACAGGAAATGAGAAAAGGTAGAGCAGAGAAAGGACAAAAAGGATGAAGTGAAAAGGGAAGAAGAGACAAAAGGAGGGAGGGAGGATGGATGGGAAGGAGGAGGGGTGCTGAGGAAGGTGACGTCATGCATGGAGTTCTGGCTTACAGCAATGAGATGGAGATAAATGGAAGAAAAGATGGGAGCGGAGACAGAGAGCGACAGAGAAAGAGAGAGCCAGGTAGCATCAGACAAGAGGTGTAAATAACTATAATGAGCCTGTGCAGAAAATAGAGAGCGGGGTGAGATCCAGCGACATAAAGGAAACGGGGGGAGAGGCAGAGCCGGATGACAGAGGGGCTTGAGTAATGCCATCGCTGTGCCACCAGCCTAAAGCGAGATGACAGAGAGGGAGGCGGTGACAGAAACTGCAGCATGTAGGGAGGAAAAAGTGATCAGAAGAAAATGAGGAGAGTCAAACACTGACAAAGTAAGTGAGAGGGTGAGAGGAGAGGAAAAGACAGGAGGGGATGGAGCCGGGTGGGAGGGATGTGTGAAGAACAGCTGACGTAACAGAGACTGAAGACGGAAATGAGATGGAGGATAGTGGAAGACAGAGGTTGAGCGAGGTGTGAATAATGTTGTCTCTGTGCTGCCACCCTAATGAGACAGGTTTGCTTTATGGACGCATCTCCCTGCAACTTCTCTGTTAGCATCGAGCTTGATTAATGGACACACACACATTCATAAACACGCAGTGAATGGTACTGTAGGTGTAAATTGCAACAGGGGAAGTTGCAACCATTCCACCTTGCATAATGCTTAGTACAAGTACGGCTATAAAGCTGTGTGATAATCGATATGGGATCATTTGCATGCTTGCTGCTGTGCTGCGGGGGTCTGTTCGGTTTTAATGACTGAGCTGGTTGAAAGAATGGAAAATATTGAAACCATGGTTTTTGGTTTGGAAGTCAGTTCACCTGCATGGGCCCAAAAGAGTCTTTGAAAACAGATGTATCATGTCTTTTAGTTCTGGAGGAACTTTCTCAAATCTGAGATAATAGCAGTGTTTCCAAGTTGGATCGAATTTTGAAACTACATTTTTATGCGCATTTTCTAATGTTTTTCTTTTTCATATTTTGGTGTTTCTATCAAGTTTTTCTCATGTAAATCTACAAAATGCGCATCGAAATTCATTGATGTAAACACGGCTTATGATCCTGATTATGCCATGTGGTGCGATCAGGCGTGCATCAGCTTAGACGCGGAAACTACGGTGTGAAGTACCGTTCATCGAGGGTCTAAGAAAAGTCCCTGTCCAATAGCAGCCATAGAAATGATATGAACACAGGAGGAAGTCAGAAAGAAATGAGAAACAAATGTTTTGTTGACCGACAGTGTCGTTTGTTTTAACCAAGTATCCATTTAAACCCAAACCATCATCTTTCCCTAATCCTAACCAAACCTTCATTGAAATAATATTTCAACAATGATTTATAGTTGTTTTGGAAGGCATAGATACATTAAAGTATGTCATTTTACCGATGTGGGCATCTGATCAGAAAATGTTGTTCTAAAGTGCAAATTACAAATCACGTATTGTGTCATTTAATGGATCTAATCTGTTGGGTTTTTGATTTTTGACCATCAATTTCAATGGAACTTTGCACACTTCTTTATGTAATTCTCTCAAATCCGTTTTATGCTTGTGCAACATTAGAATGGAGTTGGAGCTTGAGTGCCCTTAAAGGTTAGAGATGTCTTTGCTTAATATTAAAACAAACAGAGCTGATGTGCCTCTCCTCTCTTCATTCTAAATTAAACAAGAGTGCAGAAGTGAACTTCATGACCCTTTGAGTCACAGACGTTTTATTTCCTGAAACATTTTAAAATGATATGTTGGTATTGGCAGCTACATTAGTGTGTAAACTGGTTATTTAAATACACTTTAACCTCTGAGGGTTTCCAAGTTATTTCCTACTTTGATGCCTTATTTATCACATTTCAAGGGCAAACCCTGGGTGTCCTGGAAATGTAGAAAACGGGGTCCAGACTTATGATCTGCTCCGTACCTGCTTTAATTGCCTGTCGTGTATCAGGCCTGTCACGTTGTTGGTTTTTGACTTTCCTTGCCTACCATGTGTCAAACCCTTGAGATTGGGAGCCGTGAGCTTTGTGCACTCAGCAATCCAACTTGGCAAGCCACCACCCCTGCAAAGTAGTTGCATATGAATTTTAGGTTGAGGGAGTTGGCTGCAGTTCAAGTTATACTTTTTTAACATTTAATACTGGAAAATGAATCCAAATCATTCAGTTTTCTTAATAGTTTAAAGTGGAAATGTGCATCAAACTACATGAGATCCGACAATGACGGCATGTCTTGTTTAACCCTGATGTCCTTGTAAATTGGGCCTAATGTTAAGAAGTTGTTCAGTTTATAAGAGGTTTGGCCAAAATTGAAATAAACGAGATACTGAAGACATGCCAACATGTTATTTAAAGACTCCATTGGGCAGTACTGGACCATATCTGTCTGAATGGGAAATTAAATCTATTCTAGATTTAGTTCTTGAAGATGGCACTTTATAAGATACTAACATCTCCAAATAAAGATGTATCCCTAAACATATACGTAGTACCACTAAAGTGACAAAATGATGCAACAAAGAACGTCCAGGCCTTTCTCATTCATTACTTCCTGTTCATGAAAAAAACTCCTTGTAGTTGCTTTGGGAATTGCCGGGATGAGTCTTTTATCTTTCCCATTATACTGCTAATCCCAAACCACAGGATCTACAACTGTTACACTGACCCAAATATTTCTTTGCGATTTATTTCACTTTATTTGGTTGTTTGTAAACTAAATTAAAGGAAGCTCTGTCTAACTATCAAGTGGCTTCTTCAAAGTTACGCACCCATGGGGACGACACACGATTCTGTTTGAACAGGGGCACTGCATTAATGGAGACTATACCATAGAGGGGGAGATTAATTTCCCTTCTCATCCGTCATCAACATTCAGAACGGCAGAGAAAGGAAGCGAGCTGGGGCTTCTCTGTGGCCGTCAGCAGAAGGCTGTGGTTGTACAGGGCAGGTCCCAGGTGTGGAGGGGTGCAGGGGTTTGAATTTAAAGCAGAGGAGTTCTTTGAAAGAGAATATGTGCTCAGCAAAATCCACTCTTAGATAAATATGGACAAAAAAGAAAAGTGCTTTGTTCAGATTACCAGGAAGTTCTTAACAATTCTGGGCTAAATTTGGTCAATTACCTCTGAGGTAATGTTCCCACCAGCTAACAGCTAAACATACCATTTTTAAAGCGAAATGTTTAAAGACAGGTTCTGAACTTTTTATTCTAACTTGGCATAATACTCCGCTATGAGCCAAAGTCCATCAAAAGCCAATATTGGCTTTTTAATTTTAAAATTCACAATTTACCCAGACATTTTTTCCTTGCTTAGTTGCAATGGAAGGATGTGTCCTGTTGGTTGCAATGGCTAAACAAAAAGAACGGGCAATAAACTCAAAATACAGCATTACTGACTTGATTTGGTTTACTCTTCATATTAACTTTGACTCAACTTGTTGATTTTGTTGCCCATTTCCGTGTGGAGAAGAGGATTTATTGATCAATTACTCCTTTAGAGCAGTCTACAGTATGATATATGAGTTTTGTATTACAACAGACTTGGGGAACATAAATAATGAATGAATAATTCTTGCCCAAGGTGTCAGATAGGGAAAGAAATGTGTGTATACTTGCCTGAAAAGTTGGCATATTGAAAAAGTAAGGATGCAATAAAGACTATTTAAGAAATGCTGAAATACCTGCTTCTCCTTTTCCTACAAAGAGCTCAGGTCCAGAAGAGTGCAAGTGTAAAGGGGCCAATATTCTCCATTACAGCTGCTTGTCAGATGGTCAGATAGCTTCAATAACCCCTTTACTTTGACCCCTCTTTTCATTCTCTGACATTTTATAGTTCACCACTTGCTTCTTTTTAGATTTTGGACAGAAACTCCTTGGTTAAAGTACTGACAAAAAGTTTTATACAAGCTTACACTGATGATGTATACTCAAGCTGTCTGTATGAAATATCTTGATTAAAGCAGTAAAGTAAAGAAAAGAAAACTAAAAATAAGTTGCATAAAGTGCAGATTCTTCAACTCAAAAAGATTAATCTGATCGGTCTCGAACTAACGGACTACTTTCCCTTCCCACATAGCGTGACTTTGTTATATTAAATCACTTTGAGAAGCCTTAAACTAAATATGGTGACTTTACCTGTGTTTCCTTACTGGTATTCAAAGGGATGTACCATAAAAGCTGCCAATCATTAGTAAAACTTTAATTCTAAGTTGAGAAGTATAAGGCTAACAGTCCGTTATCAGTCAACAGGGCACAGCGTTGGCACTTAGCCAATGATATTTGGGGGACACATGGCCGATTATCCTGTTTATGTTCTTGTCAATTAATCACCTCAGTAATTTGCTCACCTTTAATCGGCCATTTCACTGTGACCTTTAATTACCTTTTCATCACATTGATCCTGTTATGGCTTCATTGTGTTTCATCTTGGTTATTGATCTTTTGGTAATTTCATTTCTGTTGCGGTGCTGAATGAAAAAGGCTGATGCGACTTGATTGAGTTTTAAACAATGTGAAAAAACATCTTGTGTTTATTTAGCAGAGTGGTCTTGGAGAATTTACTGTGCAGGTGTTTGGCAGAGTGTTTTCGATACGAGGTCAAGGCGAAGGTCAGGCTATTAAAATATGGATTTGATGCCAGCCAGACAGCAAATGTGTGTCTTTACATTTATATAGGACCAGGAGAGAAGAGAAGAATATAAAAGTGGTTTCAAGTAAACAGAAGCAAATAACAGCACACAGGAGGGGGGGTAGATAGTGAAGAGAGGCTTGGCAGGACGGAGAAACACAACCAAACATGGTGGAGTTCTCCCAGTGGCATGAACGGCTGGTATATTGAGATGGAGCATGTTATCATAGCAGACAAGAGCAACATGCAGTGAGAGGGATGGAGGCTCGCTGGCAACATATGGTGTCAAAGCAATATGCCCAGCCAGTGATACTGACAGCGAGAACATGCAGAGAGCAGGATGGCAAGGGGGAGCGCAGCGGAGACAGTTATTATGTTTTTTATTAAATTATGGTGCAAGATCTAAGCAAATTACGTGTTTCCATCAACTCCCTTCATGTGAACATTATCAAGGCTATGTGATGAAATTAGAGCAGAAGTTACTCTGATGCTTGAGGGCATTTAATTGCTTTTGTATAAAGTGGAACACACACTGACACATGATCAGGATGCATGCAGGACATATCCCTGTCTGATACTACATCAACTCTTCAGAATGCCAGCAGATTTCAACCAGTTATCAAAAGTGCTTTGACTCTCATGGTGGACATGGATAGACTCCTCAAAATAAAAGTGCAACAGAGGAGAGATCTCCCTCCAAGGATGGAGAGACGTGCAACAGATGTCGTCTGTAGAGAACAAATCAACACAGTAAATTACAGCAGAGAGAACGCGAGAGGGGAGGAGAGGGAGGACAGAAGGGGAGGGTTGAGAGGGGGAGAGATGAACAGTGACAACAATAATACCACCAACCCTATAATGAAGCCTGGGACTAATGACAGTAGTTGTGGTGCTGGTTGATAGAGTTAAATACCAGCAGAAGTGACAGTAATAGTGAATGTAAATTGATAGCAGAAGTGTATGTAGCAGTATCAATGATAATGCTAACTTCAGCTAATACTTATGAGATTATTATAGTGGGTGTGTTGCAGGACAGAACAGCATCTTCAGCCTATTGCAGCATGTTCTAAAAATAGCACACGTCATTTTACATACACGTAAGGTTCGCAGTTATAAACTAGAAAATCACTCACAAAGCGCAGACCTCCGCCAAGGCAATAGGGTCAGTTACACAACACCAAACTGCACACTTGAAGGATTATATTGAAAGCATGTATTTTGGGAGCACACTGGCATTGAAATATTTCATCCACTAGATGGCAGCAGTTAGTGAAGGCAATAGGGTCACTGACACAATAATATAAGTTTGCGATATAAATTCCAGATGGTGTTCAGGATCACCGATCACCATCAAAATCTAATCAACTGTTCCTTGTCCCAATACACACGTTGTCTAAAAATGTAATCCAAATCCATCCAATCCTTTTTGAGTTATTTTGTACACAAAAAAGACAATGAGCCCAGCAAAACAGGGAATGGGGATAGTCTCAGAACCCACAGGTGGTTGTTGGAGTGGGGTTAGGGCTGATGGATTGCTTTTTTCTCAGATTTTTGAGATTAAGTTGTGTTTTAATGTGTAAATTGTTGAATTAAAGAGAGAGGGTGAGAAAAGAATAAAGTGGCGAACTATAAAATGTCAGAGAATGCAAAGTAAAGGGGTTATTGAAGCTATCTGACCATCTGGCAAGCAGCTGTAATGGAGAATATTGGCCCCTTTACACTTGCACTCTTCTGGACCTGAGCTCTTTGTAGGAAAAGGAGAAGCAGGTATTTCAACATTTCTTAAATTGTCTTTATTGCATCCTTACTTTTTCAATTTGCCAACTTTTCAGGCAAGTATACACACAATTTTTTCCTCAAATTAGCATTTTTGTGTGTGTGCAAATTGAAAATGTGCAGCGGTAGATAACAGGTAGATGAAAAGGTACGTAATGAACG
>CAFUXE010001139.1:228941-262080 GCA_903364295.1 Serranus cabrilla
AAAACTAACTGTAGGTGCACAAACTGTACAGACTGTCTATTCTGTCGTTTAGGTTGGAGGTGTTGTTATCTTGTACTGCCTAAATAATCTATCTGTTGGTTTTTACAACTAGGTTTAGGTTAGGGCTTGGGTTTGGTTATACATTTAGTCCTGATGGCTGAGGTTAGGGTAAGGGGCTGGGGAATAAATTATATCAATGAGGGTCCTCACAAAAATAAAAGTATTGTCAGTGTTCCAACATGCACTGGATTAAATTCATGTCTGCAGTACTGACATGGCAGGACAAGGACCTCGGTTAGCCGAGCATTACATAAGATTATTCAGATTTAGAGAGACATTAATTCCTGTATTAGTCATCTGTGTGAAAACAAACAATCAATATGGAACCCTTTGTTGTCTCAGTGTCTCATCAGATGATCTCAGTCCTTTTCCTTCTCTCCCTTCTATTTAATATCATCCGTCTTCCTGCCGCTCTTGATCTCATTTTGATCCAATTTTGCAAGCATTAGGATCATTTGTTTTTGAAGCATTAATAGATGGCAAAACATGCAAGTAAACATCTTTGGAATTTTCCTCTCTTGATCTGTGCCTGCGTCATCTTCCTCCTTATCTCCTTATTTCCCTTCCCATTTTGTCACATTTTATACATTGAAAGAGATTATTTTTTAACTGTTAGAGGGAATCAATTAAAGATGTAAAACAGCACTATCTTTAAGGGTAGGGAAGGATCATGGTTAGACCGACATCCAATCCCTCACATACTTCCTAACATTGCAACAGAAGGGCTGAGGGGCAAATTTGTTCAGGAATACCAATTCAGGAATAAGTAGTATTACTTCTGGGCTTCAGAGAGACTTTAACTTGTCCAAGTTATGCAGAGCCAAGATGGTTGGCTTTGGGTTTTATTGGTGATTTAAACAACTTTAATATAAAGAAAATACTAAAATATTCATCTTAAAATTAAGCTTCTCTAAATTCTAATTAAGGAAAATCACTTTTTATGGTCTGGTTTTTGTCGGATTAAATTTAACATGTTTAAAGGTTTAAAAAGCCTTGTGGAGCAGGCCTTTTTCTCCTGCTGTAATCTCTTTCTCTCTATACTTTACCACGTGTAGCCTTTTCCTTTTTTTTTACCCTCACTCTTTACAGCCAGAGGATGTTCATCTTGGGCTTTGGGACTCAGACACCTGCTGGTTTTCATTATAGCATCTAATCAGAGACTGATTTACATCAGGTGCTCTGAGTCAACTAAATTAACAGCAGCTAAGATTGTAGCAGAGAAACGCACCATTCCTCTGGGTCTTAAACACAAAGACTGAGGTCCTCCAGCAGATGAAGCCATCGGAAAGTTATGAAGATCTCTCACACCGTCAATGGCGTACCATCTGTTTGTCGGTTCATATCGATTACAGGCATTGAAAAGCCATTCACAGGCGGGTCAAAAGGTCAATGACGAGCACCAGAGTTCACCGGGCTGATAAATAGACGCATAAACTCAACAATAGGAGGCCAATAGCAGTAAAACCCAGAGCACCTCATCAGCAACAACATTTGCTTGTGTTAAGAGGAAGATACATTGTTAATAAGATGCTTTGTACATTATCTATAAGTGGGGGATCCATATCTTTGAGACCATTACTGCTCTGAAACTCAGTGCATCTGGTCCACACTGTAGGAATCTTTAAGTTAATGCACCACCGATCCTGTCAATATTAACACCCTGTTTACCTGCAGAACCCATATACTGTACAACCAAGGCATGTTCCAATGGAATAAAGCCACAAAAATGTGATATTAAAGAGGCTTTATGTCCTGAAAAATGACAGATATAACCAATTAACCACTTATTGTCAAAAGACAAAAAGTTGGAGAATAAAACATAGACCCATAAATGCATCATTGTTAACTCCCAAGTTAAAAACAAAACTGAACTTTTTTCTCTGCAGCGTAAGTAAGCATCTGCTCCGTGTGAACATCGTCTTGCAGTGTTTATACTTTGGAGTGCACAGAGTTCACTGCCGTGCTTAAGGGGATCTTAGTGGTTCCCAGATGCCTGGCCAGATTTTTCAAGCCTGTCACACCAGTTGCCATCACACATCTTAACTCCACCACCCAAACTCTTGCAGCTAGGTGGTTTGCCCAGGACAGCAGCAATATGTGTTCCTTTGTAGGAACAGATGTCTTTGGCTCTTTGGGTGGATTGGCCCACGCTGCACGATGTAATGGCAGCCATTTTCACACGGAAAGTCCATAAAAAAAGGCAAGCTGGCTGCTCGGAGGTGCAAACGGACTCTTTAACCTGCCACCATCTGTCACTGCTTGGATCAGCGGAACCAAGCAACACCTTGGCCCCATAAAAACTCTGATTATGCTCACTGTAATTAATGCTAGCAAAGCTTTGGTGACAGTGAGCCAGTGCAGTCACAGGAGAGATACAGAAGAATGAGTTTAGGTTAAATAGAGTACAATACTCTATTCACTTTGCTGGAGCACAAAGTGCTTTAGATAAGGAACCACTTATGTGTTCAATGGCTCTCTCAGCTTCTAGTTACTAAGCTCAAACCAAGAGGTTTTAGGTAGGGTCCACTTCTTTTGCTGTGAGTAATACATGTTAATGTGGATCCATGCAGACTCACCATCAGTGCTGATCATATGGTGGAGTGAAATGTTGAAAAATTACATTTTGTGACTCTCTCCAACCGTGCCTGCTTGTTAATTGGTGACACATCACGCTCTTGGTGTCTTTCTTATGCTTTTGGATTATCATTCTTTGGTCTATTTTGAGTCTGGAGCCCTTTCAGCTTCAGCAAGCCTCACTGAAAACATTATCTGGCGAGGTAAAAACCCTAAAGCCTAAACATCACATATACATTGCACACATTACACCCCATATTGTGAAAGGAAAAGCAGGAAACCGGAGGTAGTACAGATAACAACTTTGAATTGAGTCTAATTCAAAGCGTGACAAATAGAAAATTCAGCAGTCTGTTGGATGTTTATTCCAGGCTGTGTGTAAGATGATGACACAGATCATCCCACGCCTAGCGAGAGGAGGACCCCGGGTTAATAAGGCCTGCAGACTGTGGATGAGTAATTTGGCTCTAAACCTGAGCGTGTGATCGAGCAGGGGTGAGGGTGAGGGCAGCGAAAACGAGCGAGATGCAAGGACCAGTTTGTACAGATGTTGATGAGATCTGTTAGATGTAATGGGAACCAGTGACCCAGTGAAACCAACGCTGATGGGCGGATCAATACCCAGCGAGACAATTTAAAGCAGTGTGTATGTGTCTGTAATACACCACAACCTGTTCAGCCCAACCCACCACCCCTATTATATATATATATATATGAGCTATTCATCTTGCCCTCTCTGTCTGTGCTCTTTTCATCTCTGCTTTTCACGTCACATATGTTTTTTTCCACCTTTTCTCACTCAGTGTCCTCTCCTTTCTTTTCCATCACTTTATATAACGCCCTGTGCTGCTTCAGACTGATGCTGATGTCATTTTTCCCCCCCAGTTTTGTAGCATCTCTCCTCACTTAATACAGTTTTTTTAGGTTACAGTACACTTGCAGTAAAATAGAGTTGAAACCGGTTACTTCTCCAACTTGCCGAATTCGCTCCATAAAAAGCCAGACTGGTCTCATATTACATACTGGTATAGACTGGTACATATTTGAGCACTTTCAAAATGTATTTGTGTCTTTTGAATGGAGAGGAGTGGTGACATATCCGCAACCGATTGCTTTTGTTTTTTAAAAAGTTGAAAAAAAGTATCGAATGAAGTACTCAATTGGTATCGGTATCTTGTTACGGGTACTTGTATCAGCACTGGTATTGACATTTTTTAAATGATACCCAGCCGGTTTTGGCAGGTAGATGGATCCATCATGGTTTACGTCCTGTGTGATAACGAAAGTAAATTATTTTTAATGTAATTTACATTTTTTTTTACCTAACTTCCAGTAATCACGTCACCCTCGTAACTTCCTCATTGCAGACATTTACGTACATTTATTTACTGTTTAAACAGTTTTTTTTTCCCTAAACCTAGCCCAGTGGTTTTGTAGCATGAATTCACAGAAACTGCAGCCTTTTTTACAACCCTGAACGCGCCCAAAGCTGTAAATGTGTGTCGTAATGGTTGGTACTGAAACACGACTTGTTCGTATCAGGCGGAGATGTTGTTGCAGTAGCAGTGCACCAGGTGCAGACACACCTGGCTTTTAAAAGGAATGGGAGATGATGCTCTGATTGCTTTAGTTCACCCAAAGCACATGTGTGATTAAAAGACTAAATACAACACCTTTGCCCTTTGTGTCTTACTTTGCAACCAGATTATGCACTTTTGAAGAGTAGAAGGGAGTTTGACGTTCCCTTAATGCACTGTGTATGGTTTAACACAACTCCAGTCTTTTCTTCCCTCTTTTCTCTCCCATAACAACCTCCATCAATAAGCCTCCACCTCTACTCCCACCCTCTCCCTCCCACCCCCTTCCCCTCTCCAGTCGTGACTGAACCCCCTCTCCTCTCGCCTCCCTTCATTTTTCTTCCACCCCTATAGCTTTGTGTCCAGAACACGACTGGCACGACTCTGTCCTGAGGGAGCCGGCTCGGAGACCTTGGGCCATATGCTACAAGAGGAGAGGAAAGGAGGAGGAGGGGTGGACGAGGGGGAGAGAAATAACAGCCATGTTAAAAAAAAAGAGGGATGGGAGAAGAGGAGAAAAGAGGGGAGAGAAAATGACTCAGTGCTAACAGGGAGGAGGAAGGCCAAGAGAGGAGAAATGAAAGGAAAAACAACATGATTATGAAAGGATTGCAAAATGTGGGAAGCAGAAAAATAAGGGATTAGAGAGACGGAAGGATAAATGGTGGAAGAAAAGAAGGAAAATAAGGCTAAAGAGTACCGAGGCGCTTCATTATTTTCTCTAGAGCCGACACTTCTTACACATGTTATATATCATGGGACCCTCATGTACAGAAACTATCACCTCATGACCCTAAAGCTGCCAGAACGCCACAGTCTAATACCCACTCTAACCTAACCCAACCCTCGTAATAAGTGAAGAGTTAACCATGACAAAGGAAGGTGTCAGGAGCAGAGGGATTTTCATAAGCGGATAGTGGAGATTCAGAATCCCCTCAAGATATACTTTCGGATGTCAAGAGGCCAGTTTGATATATTACTAAAAAAATGCTGCGACGGCGATCCAGCTGATCCTGAAAAGCAGCTGACGGGACAATTGACTGACACACAGCTTCTGTGATGTTACCTCAGGAGACATTATCTTAAAAAAGCTCATATTCTCTGTAGCTCTCCTCGAGGTAACATCACTCAGTATAGAGTTCAGCGCAGTGTGTTGGGAAGAAACACAGGAAACCCCCACTACCCGACAACAGTTTGGCCAAAACATACGCACACATTCCTATATTGCTAACAATGAACTGTTAATCTCCCCTATCAAAGTGTGGACTTCAGATTCTGGTCATTAAAGAAAAACAAAAAACAGGACAGATGTGACAAATGACAACATCCGAAAAGGCTGGATGGGCCGTCAGCTCAGCAGCCAAGTTCAGCAACCCAGTTCTCCTGTGTTCGCGAGAGAATAGCGAACTCTAGCTGGTAAAAAATTTTGGACAAGAGGACTGACTGCCATCTTTGAGTTCATTATATGTTCAGAAGGTTTTTTGTGCTGCCTTGTTGGAGACTGTGTTTAAACGACCAGTAAGTCCAGCAGCTAAAAAAATGGACTATATGCTTGTTATGTTGCCGTTGTGTCTGTTAGCATGCTAGTTGTTTAAACATGGTGCTACTTGTTCGTCCTTGTGTGGCACTTTATTATTGTTGTTCTCTGTGAAAATGTGTATTATTATTTTTATTATTATTATTACTATTATTACTATGTATTTATTATCTCCTTTGGTGCTTTTTGGTTTGGTTTGTTAATTTTTATGTCAGAATTTTATGTTTATACTTTATAGCATTGCTAATTGCTCCATTCATCTTTTTATTTGCAGAACCACTAACAATAAATCACCATTGAAAGAGCATCTGGCCTGGAGTGCATTCTAACTGAACCTATCAAACCCAGTAACATATACAGTCCTTTACTACCCAAAGAAACAACAAAAATATTACTTTTAAGGTATTTTCTCATAATATTACTACAAATGTGCTTTTTTGCCTATACTGTATTTTTCAAAATGTCCCCTATTGGTCGTAAGGTCCACTGTCGGTAAATGCGCTACGCTGCACAGGTCCACTGTTGGATAGGTTGGTAAGAGCACACACAGGCTTAGTTATTAGACACAGTTCCATTAGTATGAAATCAGTCTAATCACTGTTCCCCCTGCAGTCCTGAGAAGCACAGCTAGACTTTCACCTCCATGACTAAGTCATTACCGTAATGAGTCACAACAACGTCAACATTTAAACCCACACTTTAAACCAACACAGGTTGCATGTGTGCACATACATGAACAGACTCAAACTCTTCACAAATACAAATTGTGAGCCGAGACTCACGAACACATCCATAAACATGTGCGAGCACTTGCTGTGAACTCCAGCACGCATCGTAGCCACATGCAGTGGCCTTGTTGCTTGGTAACAAAACTTACTTTTTTTATGAAGATCATTTCTTTGAACAAAGTGATAAGAAGATATGGAGATGTGAAAGGGGGAGGAAAGAGAGGGGAGGATGAAGAGATAAAAGAAAATAAGACAGTAGCAGATGAGCAGAATGCAAACCAGCGACTGAAATATGAAAATAGTCTCAAGCGAGCATTCAAAAGTTTGTTTTAAAAACTCATTATAGTGACAGAAAAACAGACTGAGAACAGTGTGCAGCGACTGGTAATATGGACATGAAAGAAAGCATTATTCATCTCCTATTTACATGTGATTTATTCCCATCTTGTGCGCTCCATTCACAAAGAAGCGCATTATTTTTAGATTATACAATACATGTTGAGGTACATAAACTATTAATTCAAAAACAAGCTTACATTTATTGACACAAGGCCAGTCAAAGCTGTTTCAACAGAAATTGTTTTGGCTGAGATTTATTTTCTATTCAGCTCAGATTTGAATTAATCATTATTTTTAATGAATGGAGTAGTGAAATTGAAATAAACTCTTAAATAGCCCTTTGAAGAAGTAAGGACTGCTCAAAAAATGTCCTACAAGTCTCAAAAGACCTCGCAACACACACACAGACACACACACATGCTACAACCACTGAAGAATGGAGGCTAATTAGTTGAATTTGCCAGAAATGTTTTTTGCCAATTGTAATGAGCTTGATTGTTTCCTCACGGAATTTGATTCAGTTTTTCTGTATCAATTTGCTTTTGCAACTTTGCCAATTTTGCAATACATAATGGATTATCTATGCACCTTAAACCAGCAGTACCCAACCTTTTTTGCCGTGGTGCAAAAAAGGTGTGGCGGATAAATATGTCCTTCTTGTTCTCACTTTTTTCTTTCAAAATACTACAAAGGCTTGTTTTTAATGCAGGGTGCTCGGTCTCCAAGTGTTGAAGCAGTTTTGAAGCTTCGTGGCCTCGTTGGAGAGCCGGTCGCTGCATATTCTGCAGAGCGTGTTGCTGCGTGGGAATCACCTGTCACCATGAATCCATATTTGAAGTCGGTCTCCTGGTGTTTCTGTTAAATGCAGCTTTCTGTTTCTTAGTGGTCAGAGGCTCTTCTTCTGTTTCCTCACTGGGCCAAAGAAACTTTCCACAGACGTTGATGTTTTTACTCAATTTGCAGCTTGTGGGTTTAATATTAGCGTTAATATATCATGTGACCGAGACAAGAGTGACTCATAGACGGATGGAACGCAGAGAATTCGGTCATTTTCAAAATAAAACATTGTTCAGACTTGGATAATAAATAAAACAGAAATAATGTAAGTTATTTATTCTTTCTGTGCGGCCCGGTACAAACGCCCCATGGACCGGTACCGGTCCGGGGACCAGGGGTTGGGGACCGCTGCCTCAAACAAACACAACCCATTTAAGAGTTTGTTTTAGTGGATGAAAATCACACCGACAGCACTTAAAAGTATCCAACTCATTATTTGACTTCACAAATTTCACAAACACACCCCACGGGAGACATTACAGCACATCTGCTTCAGTCCTGACCTTTACACAACACACACATTAGCCACAAACTCCGTCTCTATACATTTCAAGTCCACGCTGTTGGAAAGTAATTCTCCTGAGCCAACCGGTGAGCCCGAGGGGCCTGTGACCTCTCCCCAGCCCTCGACTCTTTTCCCTTAATGACCCGGTACTCTCTGGGCCCGTGCTCTTTGATTGGGTGAGCTTCCAGCCTCACTAATTGGCTATTTGGCACGACAGATGACTTTTAATTTATTTGGACGGGTGGTAATTGGAAGTCTTTGGGAAGCAACAGCTCACGAGCTCAACAAGGAATACCGGAGAGAAGAGAACAATGAGGGAGAGAATAATAATTATGTGGATGGTGTTACTCTAAAGGGCAACGGTTTGATTCCTCAGACTAGTCGGGGGGGATGAAGGGGTAAGTAATTTCTCACTTTCTGCAGATGTGTGAAAAGCGCTACCGAGAAAACCTCCTAACCCCTTTGTGCTTCATTGTTGGTACTTCACCGAGCATTATAGTCATCTCTTGACATTTCTTTTTTCCTGTATTAACAAAGTACAATACACTATGTTCTGGTTTGACACAAGTTTTAGCTGACAACAAAAGCACAACTCCAGGGTCGAGACAGCATGCCAGCTCCTGGAGAAAAGAAAAATGTAATTTCAGGAAGGAAATATCTCAGAGGACACACTAGGCAACCTGCTGATGGCTGCAAGATGGGATTTATAAGGGGCTCATGGTTTATATTTCATCTAAAATGATTTATCAAAGTTTATCCTTGAAGATGAAATGTGTCCAACTAATTGAACAAGTCATCCAACATGTTTTTATTTTTGTTGTCCAGAAATACACCAAGCATTTTCAGATCTGGTGCCCCTAACATGTTCTTTTCTCTTTGCATATTCTTTCAAAATGTTAATTAACATATCTGGCAAATCCAAAGATTCTGCACTTCAAGGGTAAGGTTGGGGAATATTGTGATCTTTGTTAAATACTTAAAAAGTCGACAGTTACTTGATGCAAATCTTAATTTATGCTCCCATCTACCCAGACCCCCTCCCAAGACAGTTCATTACAAAAAAAATCTATATTTCAACGTAATCCTGGCAGCCAGTGGGTTTCACTTCAAAACATTACTGACAAAAAATCATAGCAAATAAATATAATTTCGTTAAAGACAAATACCATTTGGTAATATGTTTATTAATATTCAAAGAAATGGCTGACATTTTCTTTTTTGTTCTCTGACACTGATAAGAGTTTTATCATGTTTCTTATCTCTCAACTTTCTTGGTTTTCATCAAAACAAATTTAAATTAATCAAGGAATCGAGGGGAACCTCCTAACCACAGGTGGAACAAAACAGAATGTCAGAGATTTACACGCTTTCAATTTAACCCGAGCAAACACCCTCTGACTTAGATTACATTTACATTACAGTCATTAAGTAGAAGCTGTTTTGTTCTTCGCAGCGGCTTGCAATGAGGGCAACAAAAATCTGCTTAAATTATTTCACTGCCAACATTACAAAGAATCATTAGTGAGAAGTGCAGGGGTCAGACGCACAACATCCTGGCAAGACACGAAACAAATACTCCTGTTCCCCTGGCATATCCATGCATATAAATGACTAATTTCTTGTTGAAATGGAGATGTGTTAAAGGGACAATGGAAAGCCGGTGTAAGTAATTAAAAAGGGTTATGTGGAAGATGAAAAATGAAGGGAAATATGGTAGGTAAGTGAATGATGAAATGCAAGTCTGTATCAGGTGATAGAGGTAGTTTCGTTGGCTTGATTAGACCAAGACCTCCAGCATCCAGCCAGTGGCTTAAATAATCAACTCTACTCAGGTTAATCAACACATTATCACTCCCAGGTTTGTCAACATACTGATAAACCATAAACCAAAAATATAGCAAATTTTCTTTGTAATTTTGGACTAAAGAACATAACTTGCAGGCAGAATTTCACTTTAAACAGAGAGACTGCTGATGGCAAAAATGAGCTAAATGTTAAATGAAACAGCTAGAGGACAAAAAGGAAACTTAATGACAGCATATGCAGACACACACTCCTCAACAAAGAGATGCAAATTCATGCATGCTCAAAAACACACATAGATACAAATAGATGTGCACACACACACACACATATTCGCACTGTGAAAGATTAGCTTCTGTACACGCTATGGTACAATCCTCTTTGAGGGACTTAAACTTTCTCATTACACGTATACATCCGGATTTCTTTCCAGGCGGCTAGAAGAGAGAAGGGGAGAAAGATAAAGGAGAGACAAGGAAAGAAAGAGAGAGCCAGCGACGGAGAGAGACACTGAAGAGGAAGTAGAGAGAAGGGGTGAGAATGACTGATGAAAAATGAGGTGAGATAAAGGTTACGAAAGAAAGACGGCGCAGGGACGGGAGTGCCAAAAAGGAGGAAGCCATCCACACAATGAAGAGGAGGTGTTTGTGTGTGGTGTGTCACCGTGACATACAAAGGAGATTGGAAGGTAATCAAGCATATGGCAGGTGCAGCGCAAGGGGAATAATAATGGACTCACACTGTACATACAAATAAACTTCTGCGCTCACACACACAGCTCCATGCTGAATCAAAATAACACATGCAGGGCTGCATGCACGTTCCATTTACTGTACACTGTGAGCAGATAAGGTTGTGGTCTCGCTCATCGCATCACAAAGCAAGAAAAGCTGATTTGGGATCGTTCAGAACCTGCTGAGTTTAAGCATTCTGCCACAAAATGGATAACAAAAGTCTCTAAATCTCTTTGTCCATGTGGGATTGTGTTTCTATTGAACTGCTGGATCATTCAGGATTGTGAATTGATAGTTTTCTTGGCCTGTTTATGTTGTCTGTGCTGCATTTATTGGTGTAACACTGTCCTTTTGGTGCCTGCTCTCTCTTGAAATAGTTATTTTGATCTCAATAAGACTTTTACCTGGTTAAATAAACGACAGGAAGCCGACGAACTTTGTGTTTTTCACTGGTGGATTGTATCAAGAGTCTAGTGATGCAAGGAACTGAAGTGTTTAAAAAGTCTGAAGAGGGCAAACAGCAAGTTCACAGGGCAAAGTCTGAACATTTCTGTGGAACCAGCAAGAGACAGGGTAAGGAAGTCGAATGCAAATTGGCACCATCTGTCATCTTATAAGCAGTAAGCTGAGTGTTATTACTAAAATCCATGTTTAATATCTCTGAAACTAAAGAAAAAGCTGCCCAGAGTGCACATGCCTTGATGCTTTTATTCATCTTCCTGCACACAAACACACATTTCCACTCCTCATGACTCAAAGACCCTTTGAACCAGGTCCCGGAGGTATTCTGTTGTCATGGCAGCTGTGACGCTGGCACCTGGACAGTGTTTGCATAGTGCCGTCAGACCTTTGTCCACAAAGCAGTGACTTTCATTTCACCCACTGATGGAAGGAAACAGATCATATAAAGATCATACATACTGCATCCTGTTTCTCTACCAAGGTATTTCTATAACACAGAGGGACGGACTGCTCTAACTTTGACATTGGCTCGACCTCACCATTATTTTGCCGGCATACACTTGCAGTGGGCTGAGTAAGGAGAGTCTGCACACCATTTAAACTGCATGTCAGCCGGCACTCATCCCTTTATCTTTTTCATTCAAACCGCTAAAGCGATGTGTACCCCGACCTCTATCACCCAGGCGAAACGATACGATACGATACGATATGACACGATGCGATACGATACGATACGATACGATACGATACGATACGACACAATATGATATACTTTATTGTCCTCTTTGGAAAATTTGTCTTGGGTTCAAAGGGCTGCACACATAAGTATGGTGGCACGGATCAAACTAATTAAAAAGCCGCATCACAACGCTGAGAGCTCACAAGCCAACACAGTGCAAAAAGCTCACAACAAAGAGCTAACAGGTTACAGTATCGTGCTAAAAGCTCACAACACAATGAAAAAAAGCTAAGAACACAACAGAAGTGAGGATAGAAAGGATGTTGATGTTGACCATAGAAAGGGCTGATGTGTGCTGCTGTTACCCTGAACCTTATATGTAAATATAAAGACACTGAAAAACATTACTGGTTTATTAAAATCAAATAGCTATAGTAATCATAGTTAAGTAGCAAACAGGGTTTCACTGTCTTCTACAGAACTTTCTTTTCCTGTTTCTTCATTGTCCATAACACCAAAGAAGAAGTCAACATAAACATCTGTTATAACCCCACTTCTGTTGTGATTTGAGGTTTTTCCATTGTATAGTGGACTTTTGGCGTTATGCTGTGTTGTGGGATTTGTCAGTTGAGTTGTAGCTTTTGAATTTGTTCAACCCATATCAGCCACCCCAGCAGCTGTACCAACCAACAACCAACATGCTATCTTAAATTTGTACTAAAAGTCAGTTTATCTCCTTAAAATAGTCAGTGGGTGTCATATTTTCTCTGTGGCATTGCCACATTAACAATACTGACAGAATAGGAGGAGGAACATACAATAAAGGAACAAAGCCTTTGGGCTTTAAAGGGTTCAATTTATAAATGAATACCACATAATCCAAAAAATTAGGGGGGCAATATTTCACCTTGTGCAAGAATCAAATGAAAAAGCGTAAATCCAGCTCCACGGCTAAGCCAAGTCCGGTATGTTTTCATGACGCAGCTCTCCAAGTGGTGTTTTGTAATTCTCAGTCTCATGTCATCCAGGTTGTGGATGTGAATTTGGATCTTTAACATTGGGAATAGTCACTTGTTTGTTATGTGCAATTGCCACTTTGTAAAATGCTTTACTTCGACAGCTACCTTCTCACTTTCTCTTTAAGATATTCTGGGTAATTTGTGCAAATATATTTAAATTTATTTACATTGTTTCTGTGGCCTGGCGAAGCATTTTATTGCCGACGTGTCTTTGATCTCTCCTGCTACTTGTTAAGGAGTCTGTCAGAGCGTCGTCGGTGCACTTTCTCATGTAGAAATCCACATTAAAAGAACTTTATGTCACTCGGCGGGTTTATGGAAAACGGCTTCCTCTTAACTTATTAGCATCCAGAGGTTTCAATGAAGTGATTAACCATGCAAGGTTAATGTATTTGGAATAACAACTTTTTGACAGATTTCAGCGGATTAAAGTGAAATGTAAAACCAAGATGATTGCATAAATGCCTTAGAATAAAAAGAAAAAATATCTTTTATCTCAGCAAAACACTCTACTTTAAATTTATAGCATTAGCCTTACTCCCAGTTGGAGCCTGACTCCAGTCTTCTGGACGCTGCAGAGCTCTGCTGGGACCATTAGCAGCTGAAGGAAAAGGGAATGTGTCTCATTAACTTTCACTTTATAATTGGCTCCCATCTTGTTTGGGATTTGAAATGGCAACCTTCCCTTTGTGGTGCCCCCAGCACCCCACACGTGCCTTCTACCATCAAATGGATTCTCTTAAAAAGGCTATTCTCGGCACATCCGTGGATGTAATTTGGAAGCACGCTCATTAGGGAGCACTGCCTGTTTGTTATACATAATTGAATTTCTTATGCTCCAAAAGCTGGGGAAAAAATGTTTAGTCACCAGGTTTTTCCTCTGAAGCTTTATAACTTATGGTTATTTTCTCACTTGGCTCACATTTCTGGCATCTGATTATTTCCAGTCATTTAGGAAACTGTTTATCATCACAGGTTTATATTCATAAACAAATGTGTCAATGCAAACCTTGGAACATTAAATAATCTGACATCACATTTTTTGGAAACACAGAATATCTGAAGCTTCTCTCTCATTATTTTAATGGTATTACTTCAATCATTTCTGTTTTGATATTTTCCTTCCATCATCCTCTTTCTGACTACTAATGCTACACTTTCAGCAGCATGCATTATCTTACAGGGTAACACTGAAGTTTGTTTTAACACTCTGAACCCCAACAAACCATTCCAGGGTGCTTTTAGTTTTGTTTTTACACATTACTCATTCTGACCTTGTATTTCACTGCAATATATAAAACCTATAAGTCCCACAGCTCTATGCAATCAGCACAATCATGGCTTGAAGTGGGAGCAACTCAAAAATGTCTTTTATGCAGAATAACACAGTTATAATGACATAAATCACAACAAAAGGAAAGACGCAAGTTGATTTCTCTGATAATTTTTTTTAAATGAAATACAATATAATTTATATATAAAACATTGTTGGGTTTCCATTCGCTATTCATATTGAAATAATTCCATTTTTATAACCTCTACTCACAACCTCTCCTGTCCTTTGTTCAAGGACTGTTGGTAAATTCAAATTCCCACAATAATGCCAGTTACTTTCTACGATAAATGGTTATTTGCATTTGTATGTATTTTGGCGATTTTTAACTCTCTGGGGTTTAGAAAATGAATTAGGTAAGGGAATAAATATGACCACAAAATCTTCTTGAAACAAAAGAAGTAATTAGTTCACACTCACAGTTGTAAGTGTACCATCCTTTACTACCACCCACAGATAGCCACTCATCCGAGCAGTATCAGACCTGTGAATCACTCGGTACAGTCTGTCTGAGTGTGTGCTGATTGAGAGGTCTGGACCCCGGCTAAACTAGACGTTTGGACAGGAACCTCGGGCTTTAAGCGGACCACCAACTCCAGAGTGAAGGCAAAGGCTGCAAATTGCACCTGAGAGCTGTACTTTGTGCGTAAGTGTTCGGATAGGAGATGTGTGTCTGCTGCAGGGATCTAAAGGGAGCCGTATTGAGCTAATAAGGCATAGTATGGTGATTTAAACGAAGACTCTGGTGCCTCCCAGGCTAATTATCCAGGTCTCAGTGTGTCTAAACCTTTCCTTTTCCTCTCCGTCAACCACTCCGAGTCTATTTCCTGCTCCTGGCCATATTCCCTCATTACTTAAGTCTTTTTTTTTTCATTTGCCTGCTCCTCCTGCGTTACTGCTTCCCTCTTATTTCATTCTTTGCTTGTGCTCTAAAATCCCCTTCCTATACTTTCTTCTCTATGTAAGTTTGTTTTGCTTATTATGCCTCCAAGGCACCGTAAGAATTTCATTTGGTCCTAGTTGACTGTGTGTGTGTGTGTGTGGCCCTGTTACCATGCAGGCTGATGGACTGCAGGTGGCTGCTGTAAGTAGGAGGCGCCCTTTCTCTTTCATATTTCTTTACCTGACACAGTGTTTCATTCTGAAAGCCATGCATAAGGCTAAATGAATCAAACACAAAACAACATCTCAATGCAACAGAATGCAATATTTAAATTACAAAATCTGCACTTAAAAAAGAAATAAAACAACAACCAGAGGGTCGGAAACACCCTGCAGGCTTCTGTGCACAGACGCTCCCCTACGTGACACATGTGAGTGAGCTTTGATGCTGGTATGACCATGTCCTCTGAGCTTTGGTTTCCCGTGTCTCATGACATCATTATATTGTTTCCCCTCCCACGTCTGCATCACCTCAGGGAGCTATGGAGGATTCCTGCTGCTCCCGTGGACGGTTTACTTGCTCACTTTAACTCAGAGGACACACAGATCCACTCAATTCTCCAATTTGTCGAATCCATCATTTAAACAACAATGTACCAGGTGCAGCCTGCACTCTAATTGATTTAATTAATGCTACACAACTATGATGAATCAACAATGTTTTTACCCTCCTGCACCTTACTTTGCAGATATATTATGTACCGTTCAACAAGTAAAAGTGGAGTTAAACTAGATGCACCTGCACCTTGCACATTAGACAAAAAAATACCAAAAAGCGTTTTTTTCCGGTATTGATTAGCCCTAACAACTACTATTTATATTACTTAGTTCTCACTTCCTTGTTCTAAATTGATTTGATGCTTTGATGCCTAAACTCAGTAATAAGGTTGGTTGAGATGTTATAGACAGTGATGGTAAAACATTTATTGCAAAGCCAATTACTGACAAAAGTAGCAACCCACACAGTTCAATTTTTTTTCCTGATTTACTGTCAATGTCAATGTTTGTTGGCAATGCAGGAGACCAGAGTGTGTATCCCTGTAGCAAACAAGAAATACATCTTTCTCTAACACTAAAAGTGTCCTTAACCATATAATAGGATGGGGAAGTCAGCTTATTAGCAGATAGGGTAAATGAGTGTAGCTGTGACTATATAATCATTTAACTGCAGGGAGAGGAGCATTTTAAGGCCACATTCCTTTGTTAAGTTTCAGGTCATAAAAGTCAATTTGTTGTATTGTAAATCTTCTGTGAGTTGGCAAGATTTAGATAAGGACACAGAGCTATTCCAGGACCAACACACATCTGCATAAACACCATAAATTCTGTAATGGGAGTTTAACATCAGGTGACCTGCTCTGGTTGGCTGCTGGGTCAAAGTCCAACCTATTGTCAGAGGTTTGGCCAAAACTCAGAAGAAATACTGTGAAAAGAAAAATTGTTCTTCACTCTGTGTTGTGCTCTGGCCTGGTCACTGCAGAGTCCAGCTGCTCATTACATCTGGTTAATATTCTTTCAATAAATGGTCAACTTTACTCAGTTGTTTTGAGTTTTTGTAAAAGCCAAGTAAAGAATAAAGAACTGGACAGAGCTCTAACACATAGTACAGCCAAAGTGACCACCTTTGTATTGTAGAAAGCAAGAACTTTGAATTTACATTGGACGTAAATCCAGAGTTTTGCAGAATCGCCCAATATCAATGTTTTGTCAGTGGATTGGGTTGGTTTGAATTCGGAAAATGCATTTCTGGGAGAGGCATAATGCCCCTAAACTGTAGGCTGGGATGGATAGAAGAATCAAGAAAAAACACTCCCAATCCCAATTGTCTTGGTTGGTGCAAAATAGGTAGAAATGGGAGTGGAGGGAGAAAGCTATCTGAAATAGGCTGAAAATGGTAGGCTCCTCCCAACAGTCGACCTCCAGTGAATCAGATGGATTCAGATCTTTAACAAATTAGACCAAACAGATTATTCTTTCTCATTGTATTTAAACATGTGGATAAGTGATGTTGGACAAGACAAGCTCAGACCGCCATAGTGTCAGAAACAAATGGGAGTACACACCTTCACATTGTTTCGCCTTCACTGCATAAATGTCATTCTATTTCCTGCACTGCCGCCGCTGAATATGAATCATTAATGCTGCGCAGTTAAATAATTTGTAAGTGACAAACATGTAAGCAACACTCCGCTGGTTTCCGCTCCACAAACATTCACTTTTCTATTGTGCCGAAGATTCAAAAGTTTCTCCACTTCCTGCCTGTGCTGCCCCTTCCTTCCCCTCTGTGAATCTTCAATCCATCATCCTCCCTCGCTCCATCATTGTCTGCCTCTGTCTTCCATTAATTCATGTTCCCAGAATCCCCAGCTTCTTTCTTCCCCTCTGTTTTCCTTGGCCTGTCCACTCCCTGCGGTCCCCATTACAGGAGAGAACAGAGGCGGTTTCTCTGCCTCGGGGGCAGCACTGATCATGTGCGGTTAAACCTCAGAGTGAAAAACAAGGTTCACATGTGCACACACACACACATGCACATGCTTTATGTGAATACACACAAGTAGAAATGTTGGTCAATCTGCCTTTTTAGCTTTAACTTTTTATGAAATCTCAGTTTTTATTTCATATGTTCAGATTGATCTATTTCCCCAACATCCAATAATTCAACATATCCCATCACCAACTCTTATTCCATTATTTTCTTCCAGGAAGTTTTTTGCCCTAAACTTAGCTCAGTGGTTTTGTAGCATAAAATCACAGAAACTGCAGCATTTCTACAACCACGAACTGTACGTACGTACGTAACTTGTATGTAAAATGATTTGCTGCTTATGTCGTTATGGATGGTACTGGCAAACAGTCTATTCTGTCGTTTAGATTGGAGATCTTAATGCAAATGTTGTGACAAAATCCCTTTTGAGTCTTAAGAAAGCAACTCTAAAAATTTTGAGGAATCTTAAAATGAGTGGCTGATTTTGCGGCATATAATATAACTTGTGTATAAAAATAAACTAAATATATATATATAACGGAATAATAGGTTAAAAGACAGATGTAGAAAATATGATATGTAAACAAAAATTGCTGCCTTTTGTTGTTGCTGTTATCATCATATTTCGACCCAAAATAGCTCCATTTATTTGTCCTACACTGGTAAAAGCTTCAGGTCCTGCTCACACTCATCATGTTGGATAATCTTAAGAGCCTCCTGATGCTCTTAGACTGTGTGTGATAGAAAGACAGCACAGACATGTGTTTTGTCCATCTCCTGTGTGTGTGTAATGAAGATGGGGAGCTTCATTAATACTGGTCATTAACGAGCCTGAAGGGCTGAGCCAGCAAGAACACACCGCCGGGCTAAATGAGACACCAAATGGAAACTCTCTTTCTTTTTCTATTGTAACGTCTCTCTCCCTCTCACCTCCCATCTGCCCATTTATCTCTGTCCTTCTCGCTGCACTTTTCCATCTCTCCAGCTGTTTTTTTCTCATGTAAGGTGGAATTAGCAGAGGGAATGGAAAGAGGATAGATGGGAGAAGATGAGGAGGAAGAGGAGGAAGAATGGGTCAAGAGGAGATAAAATAATAGAAGAAGAGATACGGAAAAATGGAGAGAGGAAGAAAAGGGCAGGATAAAAAAAGACAGAGGCTGATAGGAGAACAACCGGAGAGGCATAAAAAGATTTAAGAAGAACTTAAGAAATTAATAATAATAATAAAATCTAACTGCTCAAAAATGAAGTTGTAGACTTTGACAGGCAGAGAGCACATTTGTTTATCTTCTTTATTTGTTAGTCTCCCTGCATATCATCATAATCTAACTCTCCCTTTATTCATTCGAGCTTGTCATGTGCTGCCAGATTCATTACTTCTATTTAGCACGTTCGCTCCACATTTTAATGATCCGGTGCCGTTTTTATCAGCGTCACATGCTCACTTACTAATCACAGCTGATTTTGATCGGCCAGTGACGACGTTTGACGTCTATTCAACCTTTAATTATACAGTGAATATCACCCAGCAGCGCCGCAGTGTTTGTTAACTTCAGTTAAATCTAATATTCACATTAAGATGTAATATTGTGCAGATTTCAGCTTGTTTAGTACATTAAGGTAAAGTTTGAGAAACAGTTGGAATAAAACTGTAGGGTTTTGTTTTACTTTTCTTTGGTTAGTTTAAAGCACAGAACACACTTGGTTTAATTTAAGGAAAGGTCATGACTTGAGTCGGTTAAAGGATCTTTCTTGTCATGGGAACAATCATCATGTGTAAAAATAAATAAATAACTAGGTTTAAGGGCTTTTGAAGCGTACATGAAAGAGGTTGTGTTTGGCAGTGAATACAAAGTAAAACTAATAAAACTTCATGGTGTTGCAACGGCTCAGCTTCCATATGGAAAAGTTTTCTTTGAACTTTCTTCTTTTTTGGGAGGATGGAGCAGCAGGGGGCTGAGGCACGGGTCTGGTCTTTGGGGGCAGGAAGGAGGAAAAGAAAGGAGAGGAGATGGGGGCCTGAGATGACAGGACGGGGAGAAGACTTCGGACCCCACGAGAGCAGGAGACAGACGAGGGCTGGGGATAAACAGAGGAAGATTACAGGAGAAGGCCGGGCCTTTGGGGAGTAGTGTAATCTGAAAGCAAGAGAGCGGCCCCAGGAAGGGCCAGCTGATGAAATCTGACAGAAAGAAAGAGAGAAATGGAGGAAGACCATTAAGAGTTGGTGATGGATCATCAAAAGGCATGTTTGGGTGTTTTTCTTTTCCTCCTTCTGATGTAGATTTGTACGAGTTCTCCAGGGGAAGTGTTTCTTTGTGAATTTCCTCATCAGTCTTGCTGTTTCTCCTCATACACACACACTGTACTCTGATTTATTTCCTTTTCCAACCAGCAGGAAAATGGTGGTGAAGGATTTGGGTCTTTTTCAGACCCCGTGGCATCGCTGAGAGGGATGATTTCTGCTTATCTAAAGATTGCTTCAGACTACAAGACTGTTCAAACCACATCTTGTGAGGGCTGCTCACACATCAGAAAGCTGTAGTCATTGTGAAGTGGAACACAGCAGACGATGGGACGGGGCAGAAACAGCACATTACTGGATTTCACAGCATCTTGAAATGAGGAAATTCTGCACAAACTCTCACAAAGGCCGAATCAAAAGAGGAAGTGAAGAATGAGACTGATGTTTACTGAATCACCCACCAACAACAGGGAGAAGACCGCAGTTATTTCATTCTCTGTTACCATCAACAAAACCCAGGAAAAGACCCAAATCAACAACACATTATAAGTTAAAAGTACTGATACGGCAATTTCCAGTATGACTCCAGTTTTACCAACAAAGACATCATCATATTTAACAACATATTCTTTCATTTCAGTCAACACTGGAGTTGATTTTTGTAAATAAAAAGCAATAAAAAGTCAGATAAATAATTGTAAACAACTTTTTTGTGCATTTTTTAAAAACACAGCTAATGACCTCTAAATATCTGTGTTATAAACAATATATCTGTAGAATATATATACTTGAATGTGACGGTATGTGTTTGGCATTTTTTTCCTGTGAGAAAAGGTTTCCTTTCCTGAATCGATCAGTTTTAATGAACTTTCTAACTTACCCTTTATGGTGCATGTTTCCCGAATACTGCTGCTTTTATGAATGTTTGTGGGCTACAAAATCCAATATGGACAATATTGCAATTTGTATTTAAATGCCAGTTTTGATGCTGTGTGTTCCCACTTGTGTTATCATCCGGCGTACGAGTGTGTGATAGTGTGAGATGTGGAGGGTTATGGAGGTTTAATTACAGCTGCTGCTGTTGTTCTGTGAGATACAGCACCTTGTTAAAGAACACAGAACTTCAAAAGTTAAAGTTTCTCTCCAGCTCTCCATCTGCCAGGCAGGAAAGTCAGCATGGCAGACAGTGAGCATGTCCAGCACCGAGAGATAATCACACACACACACACAGACCTATACACACACCAATAATCCAGTGTTTGTTATGTTGTAGCTGATAGACTGCACCCACTGAGCCCACAGACCCACAGCACATATTAGATCTGGATGGCTGATCTTTCTCACCAATTTACTGGACATCTCTCTTTCCCTCACTCATCCCCCTCTTCCTGCCTCTATCTCTGCAAACCTTTATCCCCTTCTCCCTCTTTCCATATATCTTCTCCGCGCCCGTTTCCAGCCTCTCATCCTTTCCGGCAGGCAGATAGCAGCTTGCAGGAGGTGGACAATCTCAGCGGGATCAATCAGGCGAAAAAATGGCAGAATGTGACTTTGTGACACTGAAATCAGGATTAAATCAGAAACGATATTACAAACGTTTGGGTGTATCTGCCTTCCGCATGCATCGTGCATAAAGAAAGGGTGTTTTTTGAACTGCAGGCATAAAAGCTTTTGTCCACTTAATGCCGTGTTTGGCTAATTTGATGACAGGCAATTACATTTATGTGTCTCCAGGTTCAGAAACTGACAAGGAGTGATGCTTTTAAATATTCAGTAACCCCATAAAGCCAACAGCAACTTGACCATTTATTTGTTAGCAGCCACAGGAGTTCATAATATATATTTATTAGTGCATTAGATGATGATGAGTCATGCATTAGTCATGCACTAATCAAGCGGGAGCTGTGTACCCTCATTACAGAAAGCAACCCTTTCCTGTATAACCTGAGGAGAGTGGAGATCCTTGTATGTTCTTTTAAATGCATGATTATTAGATGTGTAAGTAATTAGTTTGATGGATGAAATAATGCATTTGTGCTTCCTTTTGTTGATTGCAGGATATTACAGGAAGCAGAATCTTGAGACATATGAGAGTGAAATCAACTGCAGAATTGATTCATTAAACCTGCAAAAAAGCACCTTGCAAAATCTTGCAAAAACATAAAAATAAGAGCATTACACTTAACTGTCAAGCTCACTTTCCTCCTTTGTTGCAACAGCTTAATGCTCCATCATAATCTGTTAACTTATTTTAAGTATTTCATCTAATCTTCCAATTGAAAAGAGAACAAATTTTCAATCAGTGCTGCAAAAACAAAGAATTCACACCTGGAGTAAAGAATGCATTTGATTTTTAAACACAAAAGATGTGGAGAGGCGGAGATGGAGAGGTTTCAGGTAGAGAGCTGTGAAGCTTTAAGCAGGGATCAGACTACACAATCTTTTCGCCTTTGGTGTCAGATTAGGAGATCATAGAGCCAGGACTTGGCAGGGAGACATGGCAGGCAGAGAGGAAACGGTTCTGTTAAAATATCTGACCCGGTCGGTTTGCTGGTTAGATTTGTAGCATTTTTTGTGGTTAATTTCAAAGAGAGTTGTGCAGAAAAAGCTTTAATAATAACTTCTGCCTGTTGAATATTGCTGCATACTAGGATCCCTAAACTGTTGGAATTGCATAAATTGGGTGTGACTAAACTGAGATTCTTGTGGATTCAGTAAGGCAAATTGTATTTGGGTAGTATTCCTGCATTCAGAGGATGAATGGCTTTCCAAGGTGTACTGACAATAAGGGTGTTTCTCTGCAGTTTCCAGACAGGAATGCAGCCAAAAAGTTGCCAACAAATGTAATTCTTGCAGAAATCTCCAAAATGCCAAAAGTTTTTTATACCAAATTAAAGCACGTATTTTTACTGTGGTGTTCCACATGGTCCTGGTGTCTCAATGTGATATTTGAAAGAGATTTCTGACAATTTTGTATCAATTCTCAAGTTTAAGAAAGTTCAAATTTAGCACCAAATGTGCATAACAAATTGTATTCATCCACAACATGACAATAGTGGGAAAAAATGGTTTGTAAACCATTGTGAAAACTGTTCAGAACTGGTTTAAGAAAAGATTTTCTTTTAAAAATGGTTTGACAATTTGAGACAAAGTGTCTTTGCCAATGATGTTCTTAGCCAGAAATCTATTAAGGCAAACAAATGCATAATAACGAACCACACAGTGGACCGTTTCAGCCTTAGGGAGACTACTTGTTGCACCCCGACCAATCCCAGCTTGGGGACTGCACCAACAACATAAGTTCATGCATGAAAACACAGTTTATAACTGAAGCTGGAAACATCCCCTGTGGGTCAATGATCCATCAGAGGCAGATGGTAAAGTGGTCACTTTGCCGTGTTTACATATTGAGAAGGTCGTCCTCTTATTAATCATGATGCATCCCACATGATGCGTCAGTTGATCCGGGACTGGATTCAAACATGAGCAAGAAGAGCCCAAAACGTGAGATGTTTTAATTAAACGGACACATTTACAAAGATTCTGTCTTAAAATCTACAGTCGTTTCAACTAAAGCTGGTTCCCTGAAGAGATCAGTAGTTAAAGTCTGATATTCCAGAAACACGGATGAATACAAAACGTGGTTATTTTTTAATCCCCTCAGAAGAACCAATGACTCCTGAGCATTAAAGATGCCCGAGTAAAACAAATTCCTCTCATCCTCAACTGAAACATACTGTTGTCTGTGTTGTGACTAAGATACAGACAATCAACAGTTAAGAAAAGTGAACAGGGTCGCTGAGGTCCTTTCTTAAACGTCATGTGATCCTCTGTGTTCGGGTTGTTTCACTAGTCAACTGCTTGTATCTTTTCTGTTGTTGAAAAATGAAAACTGTCATCAAATCACTGGTTTTACAGATGCTTTGATCACACAACCATGTAAGAGACCCATTAGTTACAGGAGATAGCTGCTGAGTCAAGTCGGACATCAAGGAAAAACATTTGCTGTGTGGCTTTTATAAAAAAAAAAACTCTTAGCACTTTACTGAAAAAACCCACTAGAAGACAAAAATACCAGTCATTTGCCAGAAGCATCAGTGCTTTTGATGCCATGTGCTTCGCCAATATGCAGTTGGTTGCACAAAGTATTTAAGTAAGCAGCCCACAAATTTCTTCTACTTTAGGTTTCTTTGTTCTCTGAAAGGTAACTGTCATAAAAAGGGAATTCTAGAAATGCAATTATTGATTCACAGAAATGTATTTACAGCAAGAAAAATGAAATCTTACAAGCAGAGCACTCAGCCGCTCTTTTATTGTAGATGAGATCTCTGCATATTCAGTGTTCAAAGTTCCTGGTTAGCAGTTCCAAATGTAGTTAAACATGTTAAATAAATGCACGGAAATGCCAGAAGTGAAGTTGTTAAAGGGACGGTATGAGTCCTGAAACTGTCATAAAAAAAAGGGAATTCTACAAATGCCATTTTTTATATTTTGCTCCACAAAATGTATTTACAGTCAGCCACTCTTCTTGCACAATTTTGATGTGATCTCCATCTCCAATCCTGCAAAGATTTGCTTCTAGTTTTTGGTTCCTTTGCTTTCAAGCTCTGTTACTTCACTTCCGCCTTCGCATCACTCGTAATTACTACGACCAGCAGAGGGCAGCGCTTAACAACACAGGCTCACAAAGCTTACGACCCACTGGCTTCCCAGCAGGTGGAGCGATAGTGGCGTGTCATTTGTGAGCCTTTGTTGTTGTTGTTATAATTAATCATAAGACTTGAGTGTAATGGGTAGTCTCAGTGAGTGATTTGTTCATTTTAAAGCAGTCCGCTCCCTCGTCACATGGCAGCTGCATCAGTTCAGTCAGGACAGGAAACATAAATGTCGGTTCACGACTCAACTATGCATTTCAAGTTTGAGTGCCTCGTTCATTTGTCACGTGACAGCTGGAGAGGCTGAGCTGCAGGGCTGTGAGAGGAGCAGCAGAAAGAGTCGACTTGTTTGCGTCTCATAATAGATCGTGGGGTTTGTGTCTTTGGTTCATTCATCACGTGACAGCTGTTTGCTCAGCTACAGAGCTGTGGGCTGAGCAGCGAACAGGAAGAAATTATTTGTTTGTGATTCAGCACTGCACGATTTAAAATGAACAAAATGAAACTAAATTACTTAAGATTTGTTCAATTTACCATCCCAAAGTCAGTAAAACCTCGAACTTCCCAACACTACAGAGACGGTGCCATTATTGCAAAGTACACCTGTTTCAGCTGCACTAACAAACAATAATTCATTGTTTTTTAAATAGAAATACATTTTGCATATTAATTTTCCCCACTACATCCATCATTTCCCACAGAAATCCATAGTTTCGTATGATGTTATGATTAAATAAAGCCGTGCATCTGTTGATGTCTCACGTGACTGGCCATTAAAAACCACTGCTCCTCCTTGTGAAGACGATCCTATTTGGATGAATCTGCAACCAGAGTCGGTTGACAACCATCTGTGCGACATCACTCATTTGGGATCATCACTGTTGGGTTTAGCAGAGCCAGATAACTCAAACACAGCCTGAGTGCGGCAGCCTGTCAGGCCTCTGGCGGGATCGCTCCCACACTGACTGAACAACGCAACAATATGCACGACAATTTATCAAACACAGACGCAGCACAAATATTTCATTTACACTTACAGATTTCTCCTTCTGCCACCTGTTTTCTCCATGTTTTCCCCTCAACCTCTCAACAGACTGAGCAGTTAAAATATCTGCTCACCAGATGTTAAACTGGCGGCTAATTGTGCTCTAAAAAACAAATGTTCAAAGCTGCACCCCTGTTGCCCCGTTAAGATTGAGTGTATTCCTCACACACAGTTGGACACAGTAGTGATTTCTTTTAAAGACTGACCTCTGGCTGATACATTTAAAAATGCAACTGTGTGCATACGTGGACGTATAAACACATGGAGGTGCTATCTCCATTCACCACCGTCTCTGTCGCAGACAAGCCAAAGCCTCCAGCTGTTTTTAATGATTCTGCCGAGGTGATAAGTGTGATTTGTCATTTTACAGATGCAACATTCTTGCCTAAAGGCCTGCAAGAGCGCCTACACTCGTTTCCACACAGACCATCCAAACGCACACAGAACACGCACCTCCATCATCCCCAGCCTCCGCCATCGAGCCGAGGGGAGGCTGGGTGGGTGTCTTGCGTGCCCGTGTACACACACACACACACACTCTCTCTTTCTCTGTCTCTGGGGCAACCATGACAAGAAAAGTCTGCTGCTTGTTAGATGGATGGTTGTGACCCTGAAGGAGGAGGCAATAAGAAAAGAAAGAGTGAGAAACTCGGAGAAAGAGTAGGAGCGAAATGAGCAGTGGAGAGAAGGACATAAAAACATACTGAAAATATAGAACTACCAGTACAGATATAGGGGACCAAGTTTGCCATTTCCATCTGAGAATAAGATGGGGAAATGAGCAAAGTGAGGAAATAACACACTACCACCTCAGCACCATCCTCCTGTGGTTGTTGTGAAATGCCTGAATATGAATTCTCGTGTACTTCTGCAGAACTTTGCGTTTTGGGAAGTTGTGACTCTGCATTCTGGACAATTCAGAATCTATAAAGTTTTTAATGAAAACTGTTTCCTCACAGGTTATTGGCTGAACCATTTCAACCAATCAGGTCAAAAAAACAGCAGATCCGGTTTAAACTTGAGTGTAGGGTGAAGAACAATAATATTTTTCATCAAGAAAAGCCTTCTGTGCCATTCTTTCTTCTTCTTCAACCCTCTGGAGTCTTCGATCAGGCCAGCCTGATGAAATCACATGATTTCTCCATGACGACACGACATAAAAACGAGACAACAGAGCAATCCCAGTGGCTCACTGGTAGAGCGGATATCACTGAGGCATTCCCACTGTCACTCTCTAATAAAGCATGGAAAATGCTCAGAAAATAATAAACAAAAACATACAAAAAAATGAAGCCAACAAAGCAACATCTCGCCCTGCCATCAGCTTCCCTGGCTTGAAACTCCATCCCAGCTTCTGTTGGATGTTAAACTGGAGCTATTGTAATATATATTTTGTATAAAAACAGACAACTATATGTTATCCTCATTTTAAAATTCCTCATTGAGTATGATTTTGTTTTAAACGTGAATAAAACATAATTTTCCAGATCTGAAATCTCTTTTTATGTGTGTTTTTTGGATTAAAAATGTCCATTCAAATGCCCAAAGAAATGATACCAACTTGGCATGATAAATGTTTTTTTTAAGTGGTATATACAGGTAGAATAAAAAGGATTCAAAAACAGCCAAAATAGCCAAAAACTCCAAACGGTTACATTAAAAAATATCCTCTAGTTCTAATAGAAGTGACGCTATTGCAGACTCCTCTCCAGCTATGAGCGACTACATCACAGTAACATCTGCAGCACGTGGTTGCAGATGTTACTACAGTTTACTGCCTTAATATTTAACAGGAGAAAGGATGGAGTGCACATGGGGGAAGACAAGGTGGTGGTGGCATGATTAGTGTCTCAGATATGAGTTAAAGGCATTCTAGAAATGAGATAGGGATGGAATAAGAGGAAAGAAAAGAGGGTGAACGATAAAAGAGAGAGCACTCCGGGTGAGTAATTATACTGGTGTGAATTAATGCCTGGCTGGTTGAATGAATCACCAACCAGTCAGAGAAAGGAGGGAACGGTGGGAAGAAAAGAAGGAAAATGAGAGACAGAAAATACGATGAGAGAAAGAAGGGGGGAGGGAGAAAAAATGACAGGAAAATGAAAAATGTGAGTTGGAAACTGAACAGAGAAAAAAAGGTGAGGAGGAGAAAGGTGAGAAAGTAGAGAGATGGAGATGGAGAATGTGAGAGACGAGGATGGAGAGAGCAGAAACAGAGAGAGGCACTGGGGCTGGGATGTGAAGGTTGTGGTATAAAAAAGAAAAGAGGCAAAAAAACAGAGGTATGAACCAATACTGTAGATGGAGCAGAATCCAGGAGAATCAGCAGAAAAACGCCTGAAACACACTGGAAGATGGAGGTTTTACCCTTTGTGTGCTCAACATTTCTCCCTGGTGTCTCAGAGCTGCGATAGGTTTGATCACTGTTGTTACAAACTGACGTTTTCTCTGTTTTTAAAGATATTTTGATGGGTCGCTTTGACATTTCCTTTCCTTATTTCATTTTCTTCTCCTTGACATTAACTCCCATTGGCATCAGTCATTGGCAGACTCATTGTCAGATTTTTCTTAAGTCTTGAAAACCTTCACAGTACTTGAGACCCACACAAATTGATGGCTCCAATGAATAAAATAGAGCTGCAGAAGACTGGACACAGGATCCAGCTCGCTGTCTCCATTGGTCTCTAAAATGCCATCAAATGTACAAAAGTGACATCCTTTTTGACTCTCTTGCACTGGGGAACCAAAGGTTTGGAGGCCTAATTTTACATGACTTGAGGATTGGCCGCCTGTCGCACCCCATAATGGTGCAACTGTGACCCTGAGATAAGCGTGGAGCCCAGCGCTGACCCCTGAAAGATAACAACACAAAAAGAACAGAAGATATGAAGCCATGCAGCAGAAAGACAGAAGGAATCACAAGACAGGTAGAGGAGAAGACGTAAGGGAGACTGGGACACAACAAAAGGTCATCCGTGTGGCAAAGTGAAGCAAATGAAAAGAGACAATGTAAAGTGGTGAGGGGGAAGGAGTCAGGAGATCGAGGACGATGGAAATGAAAGGGGAAAGGAAATATTAGCGGCGTGACAAGAGGAGGAATCAGAGAGAGGTCTGCCGAACAGTGTGGCACCGCTCCACCAGGGCTCATCCCTGGCTTCTGTCAGATGTCTTTGGCCTTAAAGAGATTTTGGATTGTGATTCTGACAAAACAACATGTAGAAGCAAATAAAGCAGGAGCTCAGACATGCCAATGGTGCAGAGCTGGCAGAAAGGAAACTAGAACAAAAGGGTGAAAAGGTAGAGAAATGGCAAGAAAAAGTAGTTGAAAAGGGTGAGATGTGCTAAAATAAAACACTGTGCTCACGCTGTTGTTTATTCAGGTGATTGACATCCTGCCAGTGTTCCAGCTGAAGAGCATTTGTTTGAATTGTGGCATGTAACTGCAACATCAGGACATTTCATAAAGTTATGAAGCCGCAGGAACCAGAAAAGAGTACCGGCAGCTGGTGAGAAGTGCTGGTGCTCAAGGAAAAGTCACAGAACACCAAAGAGTAAAGTACCGGCCCACTTCGAGTACTGATTATATTCCGGCATGAACCAAAGATCAGTACTCAAAGTGGACACCTGTACTTTGGTTCATCTTTGGCATTCTGTGACTTTTTCTTGAGCACCAGCACTTCTCACCGGCTGCCGGTACTCTTTTCTGGTTCCTGCGGCTTCATTGCTTTAAGGTACAAGTACAAGTACAGGTGTCCACTTTGAGTACTGATCTTTGGTTCATGCCGGAATATAATGAGTACTCGAAGTGGGTCAGTTGGCCTGATGATGGTGGAGTTATCTTTAATGGAAGGTGTAGGTTGACAAACATACATTAAGTGAAAGGGAATTAATTCCAATAGGGCGAGGCTGGCTGGCAGGCAGGACAAAAAACAGAAAGTAGTTTCAAACGCAAGACCAGGCAGCTGGAACAGGAAATATAAACTATATAAAAGTCACTTAATGAAAACCAAATAAATAATAAGTAACAAACATGAACATTGGTGGTTGTAGTTTATTCTTGACTAAAATTATGGGGGAGTACTAATGAAGAATATGCATGAGCGCTCCGTTAATTAGATAAAAAAAACAATGTGTGTAATATGTGTAATATTGATTGAAAATTAGATTTCCATTCATGTGTGCTTGGTAAAAGTCACATTACTACATGACTTCAAGTTTGATGAATCAACATTCAAACTGATCATCAAACAACAGGGTATCAAAATGTTCTGCTAAAACTCTTTAGTGTGCAAGACAGAAAAACAAGGATAATGGGGAGCAGGATTTGGGCAGCCAGGGGGCCATTACATGTTCCTGTCAAGTGATTTGGACTTTTGGTAATGAGATATCACAACAAAAAGTTAGAGTGCCACTTTGATCTTTGTTTTTCCACAAGTGAAGCTGCCGGGGTCCCAGACACCGCCGAACCGAAGACAGTAAAACTACAGTCTGCTGAGACGATTACTCCAAAACTGAGGGGTCAGGAGCCATTGGAGCAGCAGCAAAAACAAGACTCAACTCCTCCGGGAGAGGCAGAGAAGAGAGGGTCGAGCAGGTACAAATTAGAGAATGGAGAGAAAATGTGAGTAAAGAAGACGGAGAAAAGAGACGAGGAAGAAAGGAGGTTGACCACCAAAACGCAGGAAAGAAAGGAGGTATTTTGAAGATGATCAATAAATGAGAGAGAGGGGATATTTGGACTGTCACAAGCGTACAAGGACGCTGTCTAGTGAGGCTGCAAAAAAAAAGATCCTGTACTGTGGTTCCACATGGGAGGCTTTAAAAGGGCAGAGCTGCCAGACAGTGACAGGGGAGACAGGGAGACAGATAAAGCATAGAAAGAGAGAGGGAAAAAGGTGAGGATAGTTAAGTTTGATAAATATAAGAGAGGTGAGGTCTCCTTAAGGATTTCACTTTCTTATTTTGAATCAGCTTTATCTCTACAAACCTGTGAGCTGGGATCAGATGAGCGGTTGACGATAATAAATGAATGAATGTATCGTACACAACATATCTGTTTTCTTCCTCTTCTGCCCTCTCTCGTTTCCTCCCTGATCGATCTTGTCTTGCATATTTAATGTTCTGCTTGTCACATGGCATGACCAGAGAAACATTTATATTTGAAATGTTCGTTCCTAACCAACGGTTTATCCCGTCACGCTCCCCTTCTCTCCTGATAAGGTTGTTTGTATTATTTTGGAACTTTTTAATTCTGGTTGTTTGTCGCACTCGTTCAGGTTGTAACATTTTGTTCGGAGTATCATTAGCTCTAACTGCTGTAATTGGGCAATTAGAGATGATGTCTTTTTCTGCATTGTATGTATTTTTCAGTGCTAAGCTGGTTTTGTTTTTGTTTTTATCCGTTCCTCTGATCACCAGCACTCTCTGTTTTCACTCTCCACTGCGTTTTATACAGATAGTTCTGCTTCAGTGGCATTTCTTTCTCTTTCACTTCCTCTGTCCACTCCTTTTCTATGAGTACTTCCTCTCATTTCCATCTCTTTTAACACTTCGTCTCATTCACTCTGCCTCTCCACGTCTATTCTTCCCATCTTTCCAAACCGCTCCGTCCCCTGCGACAGAGAAAACCCTTTAATAATACACAAGCTCCTCCGTCTCTCCTGGCAGCGGCGGCAGATTCCTACAGGATTCAATCATGGCCGCACTAATGAGATTAGCATGGCTAATGCACACGGCTCTTCCTCCCTTCTTACCGCCTTACCTCCATCCCAGCAGGGGCTCCACATGGCAGGAGGGTACCCAGGATGTGTGGATCAATTGCGGGGTGGCTGAACTGCAGCTCCCCTGGTTCCACCTGGGCCTCGCCACGAGGGGCCGGAGGAGGAGGGAGCATCCCAGGTGAAGGGGCAGCGAGAGCGAGCTCGCCAAGTGAGCAAAGCCCACCACAAGTGTGTGTGTGTGTTTATGAGTGTGTTTGTGTGTGCGGGAAGGGTGCGTGGGGAGGGTTTGGCAGCCTTCCACAGCCTCTCCCTGTGTTCAAAAAGCCATGGTGGAACCTGGCACTGCAGACTGGCAGAACAGAGAGGAAGAGAGGGGAGAAAAAAACTGGATGGATTTGGGGATGGAGGGATGAAGAGGTGATGAAACAGATTAGCGCGACCTCCTGGGGGCTTATTGTTGAGCATGCCTGGTCCAATCCTAAACCCCACAATTCTCCGAAAACTCTAAAGCACACACACACACACTCAATTTGTGCATTTAGCAAGTGCTCTTATTCAGCGTGACTTGCAACAATTGCAACAGTAGATAAGCTTAAAATGATGTATCGCCAACATTAGAAGCAGCTGATGATGAATGAAGGAGTCTCACCAACACACACATATAGAGAAATGGACTAACGGAGATTCAAGTGGCATGACTACTTCCAGCTTCTATCCTGTGTCCTTAGTCGAGGTCTGAAGTGTATTCCAATTAAGTGGATGCAATCCTTCACTGCTTTGATTGATCTCTTGGTCAAATTAGCTGATTTGTTAATCTATCAGTGAACTGGAGATGCATTACCAAAAGGTCTCTAAGACTTCCATTCAACTTAAAGATATATTACTCAGACGCCCCTCAGTGACGTTCTATCACTCAAAGGTTCCTAAAGCTACTGTATCATTCAACTGGAGACAAACAGTAGCACTTAAAGACTCATAAATCTGCACTGGGAGTTGAGATGCATTACTCAAAATGAGGCCGGAGGACTAATAGTGGAAAAGTGGAGGAAAGAGACAAAACTGCAGAAAAGTCGGCCGATCGACAGAGTGAAAGTGGAGGAAAGTGCCCGAGGTTTTGTGCACACACACTCATAGTCCTTATCAGCAAACGCCAGTTATTTCTGCGGAGAAGTCAGACTGAGCTATCACCATGGTGATCAGGAAGATGTGAAGTGAACAGCAAGGCTTTGAGAGTTGATCTTGACTTCACAAACACACACACACATACACACAATTTTGCACATGCTATACTATAATCACAGAGCTCTCACACCGAGACACACACACATCCTACCTGATAGCACTCTCTCCAACAAGTCCTCCAAACAGAACGACCACATATGTCATTTGCTCCGACCCTTAAATGTGACCCACAGGAGTGTTTCCATATTTAGCCTGCCTGCCGTCCTCACAACTAAAAGTAGTAGTCATCATTTCAAATATGTCCTTAACATTGTAACAGTTGCTGTTTTTGAAAAAAATGTCCTTAAGGTTATATGTGTATTTGTTTGGTTTTTTTTGGTTTATTTTTATTTGTTTGTGTACAAAGTAACTCAAAAAGTTCTACACGGATTTGGATTAAATTTTCGGACAACGTGTGTATTGGGACGGGGAACAGGTGATTAGATTTGGTGGTGATCTGTGATCCAGAACACCATCTGGAATTTACATTGCAAATTTATATTATTGCGTCTGTGACCCTATTGCCTTCACTAACTGCCGCCATCTAGTGGATGAAATATTTCAATGCCAGTGTGCTCCAAAATACATGATTCAATATAATCCTTCAAGTGTGCAGTTTGGTATTGCGTAAGTGCTTTT